>SJYX01011351.1:397531-450790 GCA_006410675.1 Oreotragus oreotragus
AGGGAAGCCTGGCGTGCTGCAGCCCAGGTGGATACACCTGAGCACCTGAGCAGCAGCAGCATATCCGTTGAGTCAGTGATGCTGTCCACCCATCTCATCCTCTGTGGAGCAACTGAACAGCAGCAACATGTCCATCGAGTCGGTGATGCCATCCAGCCATCTCATCCTTTGTCCTCCCCTTCTCCTCCTGCCCTCAATCTTTCCCAGCATCAGAGTTTTTCCCAGTGAGTCGGCTCTTCGCATCAGGTGGCCAAAGTATTGGAGCTTCAGCTTCAGCATCAGTCCTTCCAATGAATATTCAGGGTTGATTTCCTTTAGGATGGACTGGTTGGATCTCCTTGAGTCCAAGGGACTCTCAAGAGTCATTTCCAGAACCACAGTTCAAAAGCATCAGTTCTTCGGCACTCAGCCTTCTTTATGGTCCAACCCTCACATCCATACATGACTACCGGGAAAACCATGGCTTTGACTATATGAACCTTTGTCATCAAAATGATATCTCTTCTTTTTAATATGCTCTCTAGGTTTCTCATAGGTTTTCTTCCAAGGAGAAAGCGTCTTTTAATTTCATGATTGCAGTTACTGTCTGCAGTGATTTTGGAGTCCAAGAAAATAAAACCTGTCACTTGTTTCCATTGTTTCCCCCTCTATTTAGCATGAAGTGATGGGACTGGATGCCATGATCTTCGTTTTTTGAATGTTGAGTTTTAAGCCAGCCTTTTCACTCTCCTCTTTCACTTTCATCAAAAGGCTCTTTAGTTCCTCTTCACTTTCTGCCATAAAGGTGATGTCATCTACATATTTGAGGTTTTTGGTATTTCTCCCAACAATCTTGATTCCATCTTGTGATTTATCCAGCCTGGCATTTTACAGGATGTACTCTGCATATAAGTTAAATAAGCAGAGCGACAATATACAGCCTTGACGTACTCCTTTCCAAATTTTGAACCAGTCCATTGTTCCATATCCAGTTCTAACTGCTGCTTCTTGACCTGCATACTGGTTTCTCTGGAGGCATGTAAGGTGGTCTGGTATTCTCATCTCTTTAAGAATTTTCCATAGTTTGTTGTGATCCACACAGTCAAAGTCTTTAGCATAGCTAATAAAGCAGATTTTTTTTTTTTTTGCATTCTCTTGCTTTTTCTATGATCCAGCAGATGTTGGCAATTTAATATTTGGTTCCTCTGCCTTTTCTGAATCTAGCCTATACATCTGGAAGTTCTCATTCATGTACTGTTGAAGTCTAACTTCAAGGATTTTGAGCATTATCTTACTAGCCTGAGAAATGAGCCGATTGTGCAATAGTTTGCACATTCTTTGGCATTGCCCTTCTTTGGGGTTGGAATGAAAATTGACTGCTTCCATTCCTGGAGTGTGAAATCCTGGTTATTGCTCTGATTCTGTTGCACACTCAGATCATACAGGAATCCATCCATATTTCCCTAAAGGGAGCTTCTGTGGTTTCATTTTTTACACTTAGATCTCTGATTCACTTGGGGTTTGTCCTTTGTGTGTGGTGTGAGGTATGAATCTAAGTTTATCCTTTTTCAAATGTCTGTCTTGTTATTTCAGTCAGTTCAGTTCAGTTGCTCAGTCGTGTCCGTCTTCTTGCCATTTATTTAAAACTTTATCCTTTTTTTCCCAGAGATTTGAGATGTTCAACTTCCATGTGTATCTTGGTCTATATCTGGACTTCTGTTCTGTCCTGCTAAGTCACTGATATCTATTCATGTATCCTAGTACCACACTGCTTGACTCATAGAGGCTTTACAGTATATTTAATATTGAATAAGGTCAATCAGCCCTCATAGCTTTTCTTTTTCATCATTTTTCTAAATGTATTCTTAACATGTTTTATCCATATGTATTTTAGTATTAACATTAGTACCAATTTTAGTGTCAACAAAAAGCTTAGCTCGGTAAAAAAAATATTTTTGATACTTCTTAAAATTTAGAATGCTAATTTAGCAGAAGTCATATCTTCATGAGGTTTCCATCCAATCCAAGAACAGAGGATGTCTTCTTATTTGTTCATGCCTACTTTTGTGTTTTTTTAGGAACATTTTAAGACTTTCATCCTGTGAATTTGGGGTGTTTCTTGTTTATTTGTAAATATCTTATACTATTGAAAATCAGGTTTTCTCTACCATTGTATCTTTTGATTATTGTTTACAGAATCAATGTATATGAAAGTTTTTGAATTCTGTTTGCTAATTTTATATCTTGCTACCATACTAAATTATTTTATTGTTTGGACTAGTTTTGTCATTTATTTCATTTATTCACTAATAAATAATGTGCAAATAGAGATAATTTTACTTCTTTTTTTCTAGTTCTTAGGGCTCTGTTGATTTTTCTTGTTGAGTTACATCTGTTAAAAATACCAGTACAGTGTTAATAGTGGAGATGACAGACTTGACTTATCCTGATTTTAGTGGAACTGTCTCTAATACTTTTCCATCAGTTGAAATGCTGACTTTACCAGTATCATATTATGAGAGTGGCTTATTCCTATTTTCTTGAGTGTTTCTACCAAGAAAGAGTTAACTTTTGTTAATAGCTTTTTTAGTACCAATGGAGATAATCATAATTTTCCCCCACATCTATTAATATGGTTTATTAATGAATTTTCTAAAACTGAACCACATTTGCATTCCTAAAATAAATACCACTTAACTGTGGTGCATCATTTTCTTAATATGTCAGATTTTTGTTCTCTGTCATTTATAGTTTTTATATGGTATTCATTTGTAATACTGCTCTGTAATTTTCCTTTTTCAGGTGTGTGGGCTGAATTTATACAATTTAGGTGTTAAGGTCATACTAGCTTCATAAGATAATTTGGAAGATTTTCTTTATTTTCTTATGCTCTGGAATAATTTATGTCATATTGGAACTGTCTGGTCTTTGAAAGTTTAATAGAACCCCCGTTTGAAACTGTCTGGGCCTGGAGCTTTTTTAATTCCGTGGTTACTGTCTATTTCTTCTGCAGATATTGGCCTGTATAAGTTTTCCACCTGGGTTTTCAGATATTCAACGGAAACTCTTATAGTTTCTTATTTTATATAGTTCTTTATCCTTGTCTTTCTTAAGTTTAGTAATAGAATGTCTATTTTAGACTTCCCTGGTGGCTCAGTTGGTAAAGAGTCTGCCTGCAATGCGGGAGACCTGGGTTCAATCCCTGAGTCGGGAAGATGCCCTGGAGAAGGAAATAGCAACCCACTCCAGTATTCTTGCCTAAAGAATGAGATGGACAGAGGAGCCTGGTGGGCTACAGTCCATGGGGTCAGAAAGAGCAGGATAGACTGACTGACTAACATTTTCACTTTCGTGTCTGTTTTAAGTTTTTTGAAAAATGAAATTCTGACTTACTAATCAGTGTTACTATTTTTCTGTCTTTTACCTAATGAATTTTTATTCTTCTGTTTATTATTCCTGCTGTATGTTTTGTTTTGATTTACTTAAAAATTTTTTTTCTAGCATTTTGAAAGGGTAATTTAATTCCTTTGTTTTCATTTTTATTTGTGTTTAAAACTATAGATTTCCTCTGATCGTTGCCTTAATTTGTCCCATAAATTGTGACAGTGTTTTCATTGTCATTATGTCTTGAAATTCTGTAATTTGGTCTTTCCTTTCATGCTGGAAATGTTTAAAGGAACATGTCTTAATATCCTGATGGAAAGGTCTTTTAATTTTATGATTTAGTTTTACTGCATTGTGATGACAAGCGATTGTTTATATAATTTCTGCTTTACATAATTTACCACTTTTTCCATGTAATCTAGCATATGATCCACTTGTGAATGCTGTTTATTGGTTTTGTAATTTAAGCTTTCTATCTCCTTACCATTTTTTTTGTTCCTCTTGATCTGTCCTGTATTGAGAGGAGCACATTAAAAACTCTTATCAGTGTATCTTTTTTCTGTGTGTCCTTACAGCTCCTGTAGTTTCTGCTTTATAAAGATGGCTACTGCTCCTTGGTACATAAACATAACTGCTGCGTCTTCATTGTGTTACGGCTTTTAGAACTGAAGGTGTCTTTCTTTGCTGCTTTTTCTATGGCTGTCACGCTGCCTGCCTGGTATACCTTTGCTCATGTTATAATTTTTGGACTTTCTCAATGAATTTCCCAGTGGAAGGACCTTTTATTTTATGATTAGCTATCCCCCAGGGTCTCTTTCTCTTCTTATTTTTTTCAGGGTCTCTTATTTTTTAATTTACTTTTGGTGATCTGAGTCTTCCCTGCTGTGCACAGGCTCTCTCTAGTCATGGTGAGCAAGGGCGCTGAGCACGTGGGCGCTCAGCACGTGGGCGCAGTGACTGTGGCACGTGGGCTCAGGAGGTACAGCTCGCTGGCTGCAGGGCACAGGCTCAGCAGTTGTTGTGCAGGGCCTTCCTTACTTGCTGGGATCTTCCCAGACCAGGAACTGAGGCAGATGCCTGTCCACCGTACTGGCAGAAAGGTCCCCTTTCTCTTGCTTTTGCTCTCTCTCAGAAACCCTGCCTTTCCAGGTTACCTCCTCAGGCCCTGTGTGCATTCTGAGGCTGCCTCGTGGAGGTTGTGCTGGTCCACCAGGACTTTTTGTTTTCTCCCAGCATCTTGGCACTTTGAGCGGCCTTTCTCTCTCTTCGGGTTATTCGAGTTCAGTCTTGGATTTTCATTCTCCTCTTCCCTCTTCCGTGCTTCCCCCTCAACCCTGCCTTGCCCTCTGCAAAGAGTGAAAGAGTAAGAACTTGAGAAGTGTCTCCGCGAGAAGCTGGTGCTTCTCTCTCCTGATTGTAGGCAGCCTCGCATTTGCATGGTTCCCTTTCTTCTGATTGAACTTGTGGTGTTTGTGCTGTTTTATTTGCTCTAGTTATGGTTTCTGCAGTTTGGGAAGCTGCTGGAGAGAGTTCAGTGCACACAGGACTTTCCTCCGTCTCTCTGTCCATCTGGTCCATTGGCTTCTTCTTTACCAGCATCCCCCTTGGAGAAGGCACACTCCGTTAAAACAGGGACCATCTTTGTTTATTCACTACCTTATTCTCAAAGCCTCGGCTTCCCTGGTGGCTCAGTTGGTAGAGAGTCTGCCTGCAGTGCTGGGTTCGATCCCTGGGTCAGGAAGATCCCCTGGAGCAGGAAATGGCACCCCACTCCAGTATTCTTGCCTGGAGAATCCCACGGACAGAGGAGCCTGGCGGGCTACAGTCCACGGGGTCACAAAGAGTCGGACATGCCTGAGAGACTTTCGTTCTCAGAACCTAGTTACTTAGAAGACATCTCAGTAAATAATTGTTGAGTAACACTTCTTCAAAATATGTGTGTCCTTTAGTCATTTTTCTGTTAAATTCTTAATACTTGTTTCGGTGATCTGTGTATGATCATGTGTGATCTATGTATGATCTATGTGAAGGTTAATAATCTAATAGGACAGTAATATATCTAGTATGATCTATGTGAAGGTTAATAATCTAGTAGGACAGTAATATATCTAGCAAGAGTTTAAGATATGAATCAGATATCAATAAAGACAAATTTTTGTAGCTTTTACTTAGATTAAATGATGCACGATTCAAATTTACGGAAAGTGAACCTGACCTGACCCATTGATGGCGGTAATAATTGTTTAATTTTTGTTTAATCACTTGAGTGTTGTAGGCTCCCTGTCTAACAAATACTGACTTCTGCCCACTAGCATTTTATACTTTGAGTTATTGCCTTCAAAAGCACTCAAAGGGATTTAGCAAGCTCTGGCCTCAGTGTTTTATCAGTGCTTTATCTTGGTGCCCTGACATACACTCACATATCAGTTAAGGAAGAAAGGGAAATAGAAGCACAAAAAGCATTATTATGAGTTAAAAATGAGTTGCGAGGGGGAGTGAAGGTTAAGAAAAGGGCTGAAAAGTCTGGACAGAAGATAGAGCTGGGACATGCCACCAACCAGGTTGCTTCACCCTGATCTGACATTGTCTGTTTTTCCTCTGGGATCTTATCCTCTGCCTCAGAATAGACCACAGCACCAACAGCATCATATTGGATCCCTTTCGTTACAGGCCTGGTGAAATTCCTTCAGTCGGAGAAATGGCTTAGAGCACAAGCCTCCTGGAGAAGAACAGGGCAGTTTTCATAGCTGGGGGAGTTTGGTGTTTTGCTTGTTTCCACTGAAAATGTTTGGCTGTTTCATTGATTGGCAAGGAGAACAAAGAAGCCTTTCACTTTTTAAGGATGGCTTTAGAGGGCAAACTGGGCGGTGCCTGGTAAAGTGGGTGTTTTCTCGTGAATGACATTTGGTCTATTTTTACAGTTGGAAACATTCTAATCTTAAGCTTCTTGTTTGAGCAGGTCAGAGAGCGTGCTGTGGAATTCCTACATTTGATCCCAGGGTCTGTTTACTCCCCTATGGTTGAGACTTCATGAGCTTGGCTTCTGAATTTATAAATATCTTATTGGTTTCAGAATCTGCTGTCAGTTTACTTATCTTCACCTTGTAGGTGATTTGAAGGGAAAAGATTAGAAACATACCTGGTTAACATCTAATAATAAATACTTTAGATTAGACATCTCTGAGTTCTTTCTTTAAAAGTCATTATAGCTTCACTATTCCTTTTTTATATTTTCCCAGGCTCTTGCGACTTATCTGTGGTGTCTTTGCTTGAGGCCTGCTGTTAGTTAAACAAGTGAATATTTCCTTGTGCTGGGAATGCTAAATCAATGGTTACTTTCTTATATGTATTCAAATCAGTTTTCCAATTATTTTTCTTAGAAGTGTAATTTTGCAGGCATTGTAGGATAAGTAGGTTTTGGAAAGAAGTGTACATAGTCCCGACAACCGGAAGGGTTTCCTGTTTTCTACGTGTACTTTCATTCCCATCGTTCATCTTCACACACACAGCTTTGCCTCCTTGTAGTTACTGCACTGCTTCAGATTCTGTTGTTTTCATTCACCATTTATCAGATTCTTTAAATAATTGTTTAAAAATCTACTGTCCTTTAGATATAGCATATAGTTACTTATAAATAATTTGTAAGTACACCAGGAATTCTGGCATTTATTTTTAAAGTTTAAAAAAGTTTTGTCATCATGAATTTTTGCCTTTCCTTTTGGCACTTTTTTCTTCCCTTAATCCGCAGTATATTGGAATTGTTTTTGTCTAATTCTCTTACATGTACAGCTCTTCACTACAGTTTTTAACAGGTGAGCTATGTTCTCTACCATACACATTCATTTGATACTGAGGTGAAACGAAGGATAATTAACATATTCAGAGGATCCTAAAACTTATTTGAGAGAGTCATTTCCTTCTCCAGATCTTTCTCCAGCATTGCCAAGAAAGAGAAAACATTGATTTGTCTTTTTTTTTCTGCCTGCTTTCCCTTGAGATTGCTAACAGTTGTGCGTGAGGAAAAGGAGGTGGGCACAAATGGAAATGAGATGTACCTAATCCACAAAATGGGTCACCAGTCCTATCTTGGTATTTGAAGTACCTAGACTAATGCTGCCTTCATGAAGCAGGCAGGGAGGAAATTTGTGCTTGGGAATAGATGGATTCATGAGCAGCCAGTCAGTAAAACTACATGGATTTCTTAGATGGCACAATCTGAAAACCTCTTTACGTTGTGTTGCGATTCAGAAGCTCATCCTGATTATCAAACTGCATGGACTATCACAGTATTCTAATAATAAAAGTTATATTGTTTCTTAAATCTTCAACTGACACACATATATATATATCACACTTTTGTTTCTAAAGGAAGTAGAAATTCGGAACAAAGACCTGGAGGGACAACTGTCTGACTTAGAGCAACGTCTGGAGAAAACTCAGAATGAACAAGAAGCTTTTCGCAATAACCTGAAGACCCTGTTAGAAATCCTTGATGGAAAAATCTTTGAACTAACAGAATTACGAGATAACTTGGCCAAGCTACTAGAACGCAGCTAAGGAAAGTTAAATTTCAGTGCCAATTGATTAAAAAAGATACTGTCTCTCTTCATAGGATTGTTTGGGCTCCGCATCAAGATTGCACAAAAAAAATTTGAATATCTCTTCTCCACGAGGAGGATCTTTTGAAAATTGGAATTGTATATTTCAGTGTAAATTTTAGAATTCAGCTTGTAGCCAGTTGGGGAAAAAAAAAAAGAGATGAAAAACTTGAACTACAAATTACCTCCATGTATATTATTGGCCATAGTTAACTAGAAAGTTATAAATAGACACTTAATGCAATCTTTTTTTCTGATATTAGCCAATGGGAGAATTAACAAATGTCTGGGTCACATCCCCCTTTTTGTGTTCAACACAGTGAAGGTTATCTGCTTTTTAAATTAATTTATTTATGATATCTAAAGCTGTGTTTTGTGCAAAAACTTAGTGATGAAAGCCCTGTCTTTTGTTGTAATCTGAATAATTTCTCAGGATATTTTTGCACTGCCAAAGGCAGTGCCATTACCAATCAATTCTTGCCAGGAGTGAAAGAGAGCTGCATCTTTAATTGAAACATACTATAACTGGGTGTATAGAGTTCGTCCCTTTTTTTATACTGGAAGATATTTCACTCTGGTGACCACTCTGATACACTCTGGTGTTCCCTAATCTTGTCCGCTGTATCGTTTCCTTTTCCATATTGATTCCACGCATTTATGAAAAAAGATACTGTCTCCCATTTTATTACACATTTTAAAGCCAACTAATGAAGGCAGCTGAGTCCCTCCAAAGTTTTTCTTTTTAAATTTCTAATAAATTTGACACACAGTACTGAAACAGAGCAGCCCGTCACTGACGGTCTGGTCTGGCAATGTGAAGTATATTTACAGAATATGCAGTTGCATTTATTTATATATTTTGCAAGAAATCTTTTCTGAATGAGTAATGCATTTCAATTTACAAATACTAATGGTTGTTGGGGAACTGTTTATTATAGATCATTTTAAGGTGTAAAGCTATTTTAAAGGCGATCCATTTCCATCAGGCAGCCAATCAGAGGACTATTGGGATAGGAGCCGTTTACTCTGTCTGGGTCTTCACATCAACCACATCTCTAGTCAATCCTCACAAGGCAATATTCTAAACTGTTAAGTAGGTATTTCAAAAGAGGAATTCAATTCAGTGGGCTCTCCTCGGTGAACAGGTTTTAATGTTGTTTTGATGTAATTTTAAAGGACTTTTAGCAAACATGCATTTCTTCATATATTTCTTTCAAGGAGCTGTTTTAAAAAGTAAGTCAAGTGCTGGCTAGTCTGCTTATGGAGTGAGAGTTGTATCAGAGTCCATATATTCTTGCTGTACAATGCTTGCGATGTTGAGGAGGGTCCTTTTTTTAACGTGTATGCTTGAGTATCAATTCCATGGAGTCTATACATGCACTGACTTTTTGTTTGTACCCCCAAACAATTGAATTGTTACGTACAAAATTAAGCTGATTAATCAGTTTGTAACCATTTTTTCACTCACACAGCTACTCAACACCAGACAATTTTGTTTTTATATGTATGTGTATGTATGTAAATACATACATATTAATTTATATTAGAGTGAAAAATAAATGGTTTGTTTCTAAAGTTAGTTTCTAAAGTGAGTTTTCAGGTGTCTCTGAAAAAGTTTATATCAGACACTTAATCATCATGTATTATATGTGCTATAATATCATGTACCTCCATCTATTTTAGGGTATTTTCCTCACCTATTTCTTGTAGGGAGGATAATTTAGGTACACAAGCTCAGAGCTATTTCTCTGATAAATCAGGTAATAAAATTTATTTGATTGATGGAATTTTGAAGTAGATGTGACTTTATCCATCAGTTTCTGAGTACAGAGCACCATATTTTAATTTAAATAGGGGATTTAACACTAGGGATCAGGGAATTTAGTTATGAAGAGTTAAAAAAATTAAAAAAAAACAGTATTAGCTATTGAAATGGTAAGTGAACTATTTTAATGATGTAATAAGATATTTTTAAATTTTGACATAGTTGTCATTTAATGGGAAAATAAGTTACCAAAATGTCTCCACTTGAATTGTATTGATATATGAGACATGTGTGTAATTCAATATATACATATACTCATATGTATATACAGAAAATTATTTTTAATATTTTCCTACTGATATGAAATTTAAAATTGGAAATTTTGTGAGTTTTTTCCTTTCCAATAGAGTCTACTTTTTTCTTTTTTTTTTTTTTTTTAGTGATTTCAACAATTTCTTGAGGGCTGCACCTTTAAATTCCCAGATTGTCTTTAGACATGTATAGTATATGGGATAAGGTGGACACAAGTGCACATATAAATAAAATCTTCTTATTAAGACTATTTTAGACACTCATTTACAGTAGGAGAGTACCTAGACATCATCATCTGCAAGTCATAATTAGGCTGTGTGCCTACCGTCATTTTCTCCGTTTCTGTATTATATAAATAAAAGTTTGCATATTAAAATTTGATTTTTTTCCCAGAGACAAATATTATATAATGTATCTATATTTAGATCAAACTGTGGTAATATATTTATCAGAAAATAATGTTGGGGGACTATAGCCTGAGGATGTGGACTGGAAGTGACACAGGGAAGGAGAGCAGAGATTGATCCCATTGTGTGTAAGTTATTATATGATGACTGAATTCTTGTACAAAAAAACAACTGAAAAAAAGAAAAGCAAAAATACAGTTTTTATTTTGAAATACCTTTGTTGTTCTCTGAAGAATGTACTTTATCTTTTTCTCCTTCAGTCTTTTACAGATATTTTTAAAGAAGCATTTAAGTAATGGCAGCATTTACTTAAATCTTACAGGTGCTACTGGATTTTGCATTAGTGTATTATGTTGTGAAATCCTAACTTTGACATAAAAGGTTTTATAAGTATTTCCCTGCCTGGAAAATTAGTTTTTGTTTCTCCTCTCTCTTTCTCCTCTCTTTTTTCCTCCCTCTTTCTTCCTGCAGATTAAAAAAGGCCATGAAGTTGCACCCCTTCTGTCCCTATGGGAGAACTCCAGCATCACCATAGATTTAATGTTTTGCTGTCATTGAACTATTGAGAAGCAGTTAGAGGAAAAACTTATACCATTTTTTCAAGTGGAACTAAAAGAGACACTCACGAGACACAGCCACCTTTTAAAACTCATTTCTCTGCCTTGTTAAAATTAAATGTGATCTTTCACATGTGTGCTCCAGTCTTCCGTGTTCTTACTTAACTCTGGAGTGTGTTCAGCCGCTCTCTCCTCTCTGACTTTCTGACAGCTCTGGAATGGGAGGCGAGACAGAGGACATATTTGTTTGGTGGCAGTGGTTTATTGTCTTTTTTATTTATTGAAATCCTTTTCTTAGATATCAAATGACTTAACATCCTGATATTGTGATTGAAGCCATGAAATAGTCTTCATTGAATTTTTCTCTTCTGGATACTTAGCATTGTTCCTTTACCCTTTGTGAAGTCAATTAATTTATATAAATCTTAAAGAGGAAAACTTTCAGGTAAGAAGTAGTTGAGAATGACACATGTAAGAAAAAAAAAATTTCTCCAATAAGATACTATGCTATAATCAGTATTTGCTGTAAAGATCATTTTCATGTGAGAAAACATTTTAAAAATTGCTAGAAAGGGATCATTTTGGAATGGAAACAGATGTATCATTCACCTTTCTCTAAATTGTGTGAATGTACTTTTTAATAATATTCATGTTAATTTGGACCTTAACTTTTTTTTAGCCTTTTATTTTGTACTGGAGTATAGTCAATTGGACCTTTAATTTTTATGGCAGTTTTTCTCTGTGGGAAACTGATGTATCGTTGTCACAGAAATAAGCATAGTTAATGAATTGAAGAAATGAATGTTTTTCTCTTTTTGTTTATATATTATAAAATAGCTTCAAATAACTAACAATTTTACTCAAGAAAAGACTTGATCAGCACTACACTGCCAAATGATTTCTGCTTAGTATACTAGATAAAAAAGAACGGAGTTGTTTTTACCAAAAACAGGGGATCTAGGAAGAGAAATTGCACCCAGAATAGGAGAAAGGCCATAAGCTCCCAGTAGAGTTCTAGTCAATTCATTGATCTCTGTAAGTACCCTTTTTATCTTTTAGATTAAAGCACACCTTCCAGAGGATACCAGGAGTGTATGGGGCGAGGAGAGGATATTTTTCGTGAAACCAGGACCAGCAAAACAGTAGGAGCGTCATGCCCTCCGTTTTAATCTTAAGACACGTCAGGATAGCCAGAGTAACGGAAAGCGCTAATTCCTCCCTTGCTGCTGCTTTTAACTAAACAACTTGGGATTGCCCTAATGATCTTTAGAGGCTTTCAAAAGATTCTTTCACTTTTGCCTGTCAGGATTTATAACCTAATATGACACATAACGTTCAGAACTCAGCATTCTGTGGCATTCTGACCTACTTTGTCAATTATTTTCACGTCAGATTTACCCAGGGACAGAAAGATTACTCTGCTTTCTCTTAATAAAACCAAATTAAGTGACAATGGGTGCCTAGTAAATGCAAAATTAAGCCCATTCTGTAATATAGAAAAATTTTCCTGTTTTTAGAAAAATTTCTTCTGTGGGTATTTTTTCTAACTACATTCATTATTTTATCTTGTTGCCTGTGTTTTATAACTATGTTACTATATATGCATAAATATATAGTAAGTCATATCTATATGACTGGTATAAATGACTTTTTGGGTTATTATACCTTAAGTGGAATGACTGTTTCAGAAAACAGGGCTAGAAGTAAATGTTTTCTCAACAACTTCAGTATGAAAGCAAATAGAAATAGGTGTTTGTTGAAGATCTGCTATGTGACAGGCACTGTACTGACTGTTTGGTATTTCATTTCTACATATAGGGTCCCTGCCAGGGGTGTTCCTTTGGAGGGGGGATGCAGGGAAAAGGCCCAAATGATTGCACCTGCTGTGTTCCCCAGCAGTCAGTCTGGCCATCCTGTCCACTGTCGAAGGTGGAGATCTTGCTCACGTTGCTGGTACAGTTTTCCCCTCGAGCTTGCCTGCCTTACCGCTCTATAATATCTCGGTTAGGACACTTCTTAACTCTAAATCTTGTATTTGCTTTTCTTGAACTTCTTCCTGCAGCCTCCTTTGGTGTTCACAATGCTTATCAGTCAGTTGCAGGTCATACTTTGTTTGTGAGTGTCATATTTATGCAGTATGTTTTATGCTCCAGTTTTTTTAATTTATAGACTTCAGATAATCCAAGAAAAGTAACTTTCATATGCAGAATTTCAGTCTGGAAAATTTAAGGAGCAAATTACTTATGAAGGCTTTGGGGAGACAAATTACCTGATAAAGTTCCTAGTGAAATAAGTTGTAAACCTGTAAAACTCCTCCCCCAACACTAAATTAGTAGCTAAGCAGGATGTGGGTTTTGCAGTCAGCACTGGGTAACTTTGTGGTCAGTTCTGGTTCCACAGAAGTTAAAGCTTCTTCAGGTCGATCAGGACATTCGATCAGCCACAAAAGTGACTCACGGCCCTAGTACTTCAGATGGGTGATAGCCCTCATATCCTACATTGTGTCTTTTTTGCATCTGACTTCATGTTTTCAAAGTTTCCGTGTTGTGGCTTATATCAGAATTTCATTCCCTTTCAATGCTGAATAATATTTCATTGTATGGCTATACCATATTTTGTTTATCCATTTATCTTTCGAGGGACACTTGGACCATTTCCACCTTTTGGCATTTGTGAGTAATTCTACAGTGAATATTCATATACAAGTATTTGAGTCGTGCTTCCATTTCTTTGAATATATACCTAGGAGTGGAGTTGCTGAATCATACAGTAACTCTATCTTTAATCTTTTAAGAAAGGGTTGGGTTTGAACTAGAATAATTTAAAAGTCTTATGGAGCGAGGTGCCATCTCATTGGGAAATCACAGTTGTGGGGTTAGTATTTGTTAATAGACCTGTACGTGATCCATTGGCCTCTTAAGTTGTGCCTTCACCTCTCTTAAACCTAAAACATAAACAGTGTAAAACATCTGTTAAGCACCTGCTTTATCCCAGGAATAGAAACGCGAAGAGAGATGCTTATCCTTTGGTGCAGAACACAGTTCACAGTGCATAAATGCTGTGATAGAGAGGAGCCCTCGTATGAGGTGGACCAGAGGGAAGAAGAGTCAAGAAATCTTTCCCAGAAGAGGTGATCCCCAACTGAGTTTTGGTGGAGAAGTAGGGGCTAGCTAGTGGAAGAAGGGGTGTGAGAGAATTGTAGAGAGTGTCATGTGCAGAGACTTGGATGGATGAAAGCACTGAGGCATTCGGAAAATTAGAATGCGTTCGTAAACTGACACATAGGGTGTTAGGGGAGGGTGTATGGCAAAAGTTAGTGATTGAGGAGTAGGCAAAGGGTAGATCAGGAAAGACTTTTTAAGCACATGAAAGGTTTGTTTTATTCTCTAATAATCTGGAGATATTGAAGGATTATTTTCGTAGAGAAGTAATGTAGTGTTAAACAGTTTAAAAATCTAGGTATTGAGACTCCCCTTGGTGGTCCAGTGGTTAACTCTGTGCTTCCGTTACAGGGGGCGTGGGTTCGATCCCTGGTCGGGGAACTAAGATCCCATGTGCTACATGGCATGACCAAAAAGAGAAAATAGAGTCTACGTAGCTCTGGAGATCACAGTCGTCTCTGTTAAGAGGCTGCATTATGTGGCTCTGCTGGAATAGAGAAGTTGAAATGGATTCAGAGAGCATTTGGGAGATAGAATGAGTACGGCTTCTTGGTAGAATCAGTAGATGGCAAAAAAGAGGAGAATACAGGCTGATTCCTAGCTCTCTTGAGCTGGACAACCATGTGAACAGTCCTGTTTACTGAGACAGTGAATTCAGGATGGGGAATGGCTTAGTTTTGGTGAAGGCAAGACAAAACAAGATGAATGATGGGTTAGATCTGTTTTAAGTTTAAGATACCTGTGGAATATCTGAGTGGAACTATGATTCTAGTTGGGGCTTAGGAGAAAAATTGATGAGCTGCAGATAAGCTATTTGGGGACTGTCAGCATATGTAATTACAATTGCGGGCATGGAAAATGGGGTGATTACAAGATGAAAATGTCGCTTTGGGCCAGGTGTAAGACAAGAGCTTGCGAAAGCAACAGGAGGAATGACCAAGAGTGCTGAGGAGACGGCCCGAGTGGGGGACTCAGGGAAGCCCAGGGTGGAGTTTCAGAAAGCCAGGTTTCACATGAGGTTCAAAACACTGACATATCAACTCTCGTCTTGAGGCAATGATATTCCGAGTATGTTCTGCCGAGACCTTTCGTTAATATCTGCTTGATATATTTTAACATAAAATCAAAAATGAACAAACTCAGATATGCAGTTTATAACATTTTAAAACATTGAAATCTGGCAAACATCAGCACCAGGTTAACTGTTTTTGTGCAGATGCCAACATAAAGCCATCTCTGGTCAACTGAAGAGCATCTTGGTGTTTCAAGGTGAACTGTTAAAGAACCACTACCGTTTCTTAATGTGAATCAGAAATTTCTCAAAACTGTGCAACTGAAACAAAATACAGAAATAGGATCAACATGGCGATAATATCTGTCTTCTGTACACCTCAAATGCTGTTTGTGAAAATAGCTTCACTTTTCTTATTGACGTATTATTAAATTAAATGTTACATACCATTCTGTTAATATATTGGTTTTCTATGAAGCTGTCATTTCTAAAAAGCTATAGGGATGGGGAGGGGGGTCACTCTTTCCTAGCAGAACTTGGCTTATTACCTTTTCTGTGGCTGAGCTGCCTCTCCTCAAAATCAAGTTCTAGAAGCTTGAGTGTATTACATGTATCTTTTTTAAAATGTGTTATTTTGATACTGAATTCACCACTAGGACCAGATGGCGTTTGTGTTTTCATTGCTGTAGAAAGTTGAGAGAGTTAATATTTCTGTTAATCTTAAATGATCCTTATTCTTTTTCATATTGATTCATAAACAGGTCACTGTATACAAATTATCTCTGGTATAAATGATCTCAAACAAGGACAACAACCAGATATTCTCTGTACTTGGTTTTAGAATGCTGTATGGTACATTTGATTTTTATTTCTAGTTTGAGTTAAAATTAGCTTGAATTCCTTGAGTAGACACGACTTGCACTACTTAGGCAACAAATTAGAGCATGTTAGATATTCCAGGAAGAAAAGAGGAGCTTCTGGTTTTCAAATTTGGCTCCAACTAATCCATAACATTTGCAAATCACTTGTGAATTGTCAAATAAACTCTTGCTTTTAAACCACTTTTGTTCATATTGTTCTTATGTAGTGGTTAGTCCTGGTCTCCTTTGGCAGAGCCTTTATTTTAGATTATGTCCTGTGCATTAAAATCCTGTGTTATGTGTAATAGTACAGAACATCACTGTCTCTGGCGCATGTCCTTCTCACAGCAGCTCACAACCAGTTTTCACAGCAGCGTTGTGACTTCAGTGTTATTGTTATCCCCATTTAATAGATTTTTGTAGAGTCTGAGATTCGGCACCATTAAGAGGTGAACCAAGTAAGAGGCAGAGCATGGAGCGGAACACAGGCCCTTTGCCTGGTCATCCTGCTCCCTTCCCACTGCATCGTGTCTGAACTATGACCTGCAGACCTTTTGTAAGAAGGCAGGTACAAAATTTACCAACTCAATATTTAACAAGTATTACTTAATGAGAAAAATCCTTTTTTCCTTCAAAAACATATGTTTTTGAATACTTACCTCTCTGCTTCTCTCCTTTTTAAGGAAAAACTCCTTTATTTTTCACTTACATTATGGAAGTGGTTCACATATGCTTTCCTTTTGCAAATATCTTTAATAGTACAGATAAAGCAAAAATCACCCTTGATCTTTCAGTTCCAGTCCGAGAAATTACTGCTATAATCTGTTTCGTGTATATCCCTTTAGCATTTTTATATGTATTTATATACGGTGTATATGTGCTTATAGAAATAACTAGTTGTGTTTGAGGGGAGGCAGTACATAAATTTTATCAAATGGTATGTCTTGGTATACAATTGCTATTCTTAACCTCTTGGGAAGATCTGTCCAGGTTAGTACACAGAGACTTGCCAGATGCTTTTTAACTTCTTCAGTATATGGAATTTTATGATGGGTGATGGTTTATTTAAGCATTTCCGTATTTACTTGGCTTTTTGGTTCTACCCCTTCTTTCAGACCCTGATGCCATTTTGTTAAGTGCTAGAGGTAGTCAAGATTGTTTACTACCCAGTTACCAAATGTTCCACAGTCCCTCTCATGTCCGTAGTAAGAATGAACTCTGGATAAATAGCTTTTCCTGAAAACTAAAATTCACACACAAAAATTAACTGGTCTTGATGAAAATCTTTCTGAATTATACTACATGCAACACCTAGCAACATGCTTTGGACGTAGTCATTGCTCTTGGAAATGTGCTGAGTGACTGAACATGCTTACTGCCATGGAAAAGAGAGGACTCTTGGTGTAAAGGTTCACCTTTGCACAGTGACTGGGTGTACCAACTGTCTGGGGCCACCGTCTGGGGCTGTCTGGAGGACCCCAGGTGTGTAGGACAGTTTAAAACTCAAAGTGCTCTGCTTGGAGCCTTCAAAGCAGGAAAGAAGGACATAAGTTTAAAAAGAAAGAAGATGCTTAAACTGCGGTGTGTCCCAGGAGTTTAAAGACTCACTTTAACCTCACTTTATAAGACTCACTTTTCCAGGAGTCTTTTATCACCTAAATGGTGGCTTTGCTTCTGATCCATCCCCTACCAGGTGGCTGCTCATTGAGTCAAACATTTTATGAGCACCTGCAGTGTTGCAAGGAACTGTGCTGGGCCCTAGGGGTGCAAAGATGGTGAGACACATTCCCTGCCTCTAGAAGATTATACTCTAAAGTGAGGAAACGTGTGTTAGCCAGTGGCTGCAATACAACATGAACCTTACCATGAAAGGAATGATAATTTCTGGGGAAGATACAGGGAGTAGGGAGATAGAGGCATTGAGGAGGGGGCCTTTGAGCCGAGATATAAAAGGGGAAGATCAGGTGGATGGGTGGAGAGCCGAGCAGAAAGGCTCATCACAAGAACAGAGCCACAGGCTCAAATTCCGTCTCCTGCTCAGCAGCTTAGCTCGGAGCACCAGAGCAGGTGGGTGGACAGACTCCACGTGGGACCTTAGCGTGTGTCCTCAGCAGTGCTGACTTTCCCTAAGGGGAATGAAAAACCACCTAAACCTCAGAGGAGGAGAGTAATGGGACTGGAGTTACATTTCAGAGAAAAGAAGTCACTCTGGCCACAGTTTCAAGAACAAATCCAAGACTATGTGAGGGGATGGAGGTGTTAACTAACCCTGCTGTGGAGTCATTTCACAGTGTATACATGTATCAGATCATCAGTGGTATACCTTAAACTCACACAATGTTACATGCCAACTGTAGCAATACAGGTAAGACACTAAAAAAAAAAAAGCAAAATGGAAATGATGTGAAAATAGCTGAACCAAATGCGAAAAATATTCGAGAGATGTGTCTCGAGTTGATATGTTGAAAGTTTGAATTTCTGCTGCTTTTCTGGCATTTATTGCTCCTTTCCCCCACTTTGTTGCTGTTTAGTTGCTATGTCGTGTTTGACTCTTTTTCAACCTCATGAACTGTAGCCCGCCAGGCTCCTCTGTCCATGAGATTCCCCAGGCAAGAATATTGGAGCAGGTTGCCATTTCTTTCGCCAGATCTTCCCAGCCCAGGGATCGAACTTCATCTCCTGCATTGGCAGGTGGATTCTTTACCCCTGAGCCACCAGGGAAGCCCCTGTCTCTGCCCTCACCCCCCAATTCAGGCAAGAGCACAAACATCCTCTTCTCGTTACTGTAGTAAACAGTCAACTCTACTTTTGGATTTCTCCCCTTGAATGATACCTTTTAAAAAAGACACCCCCCTCCCCATGAAACAAGGAAGAGAAATTGAAGGGAGAGAGGTGAGGAGAGAGTGGCAAGAGTCACCAAGAAAAGGCCTGAGCAGTGCCTCTCCTACCAGCACGCCAGCCTGAGATCAGAGTTTGGTGAACAAATACGTGAGTCTGCAGAGAGGACGGAGAAGCGAAATGCAGAAGACATCCAACTGCCTCAGTCTCCACGCTTTGCCTGGAGGTTTCTTGGGGGTCCACGGTGGCTGAGGGCGGAGCTGAGGATTTTCCCTGCCTCGCCCTCTAGCAGGCACATGCCACCAGCAAAGGAGCCAGTGAATCAGGACAGGAGGCCACCTGCGTGGATGTGGCACCAGTGAGCAGATGGACATCGGTGGATGCTGATTTGGAAGCGTGCGAGTGACCAGGGCCAGAGGGGACCTAGCCGAGTCAGCATCAACAGAAGTGGCTCAGTAAGCAGGACCCGCACTGCCCTAGCCCCCCAAGTGCTGATAACGAGGTGAACTTAATTATAATTGCAGGGAGGAGGTGGTTTCAGTTGGGGAGTTCTGATTGGCTGGGTCTGCCTTAAGTTGACAAAAGCAATGTTTCTGCTGCTATGCAGAAGGTATTTTAGAATAACATTATCTTGTTTGCACAGTCTAGCTGTGGCCTGGGATCATGTATCTGCTAGCAGTACACACTGTGGGGCTTGGCAACTGTCTGGAAGAGCGCTGGGTTCCTATCCTGGGTCTAGAGAGAGGCAACCGCAATGCCTGGTGACCCTGAGGTCCTCCTCCAGAGGCTTTACGGACCTGAAGCTTGGGAGGTAAGTGCAGGCTAGCGAGATGAGTTTGAATGTTACAGAAGACAGGCGATTGGTGAAGCGGCGAGTGGATGAAGGTGGGTAAGGAGGACAGGACCAGAGTCCTGGAAGCACCGACACCTAACCGAGTGTGCAGAGAAAATGGAGTTAGACAAGAGCCTATGAGGAAAGGTCCAAAATAGAGAACCAACAGTTGATACCAGATAATCAAATTGATAACTCATTTTTTAAAAATACTAAATCAATAGAATCCAGCCCAGGAGAGTTCATGGGTACAAACTAAAATTCTTTGTGATATCTCTTCTCATTATCCAGGAAGTTAACTTCCTCATGTCCAAACTTGAGGCCATGTTCTAGTTGCCAGAAGATGTCAAGATTCCCACTGCCAGGGCCTAATTCGTGTTAAAATGGCAAACAAAGCCTCACTTATTTCCGTAGTGCTCCTGCAAGGCAGATCGTGGTTCATGTATGCAGAGAACATTTCTGCATGTTATGCCAAGGAGCTGTCAAGATTTTTTTTCCCCACTGTCTTACCCAGTTCCCCTCTTAAGAAAAGATCTTTCGCAATTTATTTTCAGAGATTAAGACTAAAATATTTTTTTCGTTCTTTTGGCCTGGGCTTCCTATTTCTAAGTATTGACAACTACATAAATCCATTATTCCCTTATCACCCTGGCTGCCAGGAAGCTCAAGACCAGATGTTGGGCTTAATTGCTGTAGGGTTCCTCAGATAGGGATTTTTAGAATTCTAGGTTTTTTTTTCTTCCTTTTGGCCCTTATTTATTTGTTCCTATTTTCTGTTTTTTTGTTTGTTTTTTATCAGTAGTTTGGTTTTGTTATACTGGTCTGATGTGACTTATATTTTTATAATAAATTACTCCAAAATTTTTTTTTTAGTTTGGCAGAAAGGATATGTCATCATAATTTTGCAGAGTTTTTTTTTAACCTGTATATCTAAGGCTGACCATTGGTCTGTCAGTAACTGCTGTCTTCATTTATTATTTGCAAAGTTCATTCTGTTGAATAATCAGAGCATCTTTTTTCTCCATGAAGTGAAAGTTGCTCAGTTGTGTCTGACCCTTTGCGACCCCATGGACTATCCAGTCTATGGAATTCTCCAGGCCAGAATACTGGAGTGGGTAGCCTTTCCCTTCTCCAGGGGATCTTCCCANTGAAGTGAAAGTTGCTCAGTTGTGTCTGACCCTTTGCGACCCCATGGACTATCCAGTCTATGGAATTCTCCAGGCCAGAATACTGGAGTGGGTAGCCTTTCCCTTCTCCAGGGGATCTTCCCAACCCAGGGATCGAACCCAAGTCTCCCATACTGCAGGTGGATTCTTTACCAGCTGAGCCACCAGGGAAACTCTTTTTCTCCATAGTCAACTCATATATTAACAATAGCAAAACTTAAACATGTGATTGCTTGATGATATAGAGCATTTAAGAAAACAAGGTAACCTCAGTGAAGTGATCAAAAGCTTTCCTTTTTGTCTGTCCAATCCCTTTCATGGCCATGTTGGTTAGAATGATGTCCGCTAATCTTGCAAGTCATTGATGTAATTTTTTTCCTTCATATTTCATGTCAGAACTAATGACAAGCTTCTCACTCTGACTGTTGACTATCACAAGCAAGAACGCAACAGAAATAAATCATAGCATCGATTCTCCTGTACTGCTAAGTCCGTAACTGCGGGTGTGCATTCATTTGCCACATCGTAACTGTGGGCATGCATTCATTTGTCACATCTGTTGGACTCACCTCTTTTTTAGGTGTCAGGAGCCACTGTTCCCATCACCAGTGAGGATGATTAGTACTAGTTTCCCCTCCAAAGAGCTATTGAAAGAGATTTTGTCAAGCCCTAAGTTTTCCCCAAGAGTCCTGCTGAAGATTGACCCCTGGGGAGAATGCAGCCTTCTTCAGAGAGCGAAGAGTATGCCATGCAATTCTCCTTTTCCTCTCCTTGCTACTCACTTAATCTTTAAGCCGCATATGCCGGGTTAGAAGGCAGTCGCCAATCACCATGCTTTAATTCTCCGAACTCAGTTGGCGCTGAGCCACCTGAACAGAGTTGGATGAGATTCTCTGTTGAATAAGGCTCAATGTAAGGACTCAGTAAGGACTTAATGTAGCTTGGGGGCCTCAGCCAATGCCTGCTAAACACTAGCTTGGGTTCCTGCAAAGAGGGAAACGGTCTAAACTTTCCTTTTAGCTAATGGTTTGATCATCAAATCAAGATATCTCAAACCGATATTCTAGTACTAATTGATAGCATTCTGTTTGAAAGAGCAGTAGCTTCAAGGGAGGAGAGTAAGAACTTTTGTTAACCACAGAGCTTGTATTGACCTGAACATCAGGCCATTTGGTCCTTGGAACAGTCCTGGGAGGGGCTGCTTCACAGGGAAGCACCGAGGGACCCCAGGAAACCAGTGGTCACCCAATGTCATATAACTAACAAAGAAGGGAGTCTAGTTTGAATTCGGATGAGTGTGACTCCTTTTTTTCCTCTGAGAGGCATATTTTTCTTTGCTGACCTCGACAACAAGAGAAGAAGCAGATAATCCAAAAAATGGAGTGACTGCTCACTTAAGAGGGTGTAACAAGACTGGAGCGTGGTGGCTATTGCTGGAATCTTCAGGGCAGGGTCCTTAGGAAGATTCCTAAATTGCTGACCAAGACTCATTCAGTCCTTTCTGTTGCATGATTTACCATCTGACCCCAAGGCTGTGCCGTCAGTTTGGGATTAAAGAAAAGCAAAGCTAAGAATCCATGCAGTGCTCACACCTCCCATCTAATGCCTTGATTCCTGAGATCTTTATACACAGTGGGGGAAATACATGTGAGGAAATTTGCATTCAGTGATTGAATAGCTCTCCAAATACAGCTTCCCACTCGAGCCAGGATAGATTAATTCCTGTCGACTCAGAAGAGTCTCTTGGACAGGTTTTTGGAAAACCAGACCTTGGGGCTTCTGGAAACTTGGCACTCATGCTACAGAGCATTCCTGTTCCTGCCTCCTTTTTCCTCTGGAAAGAGTCCCAGGGTTGCTGGTGTTGGGGTCAGATGAGGAGGTCAGTGGTAACGCAGGTGATGACATAACCCTTCCACCACCTAGAGAGCCTCCTTAGTCTTTCCCCAGTTGTAGTCACTAGTAAAGCACTCCTTCCACTTGAGCCTGATTGAAATCCACAGATTTTAAATGAAGGTGTTCATTCCACCGTGTCTAAACCCTAGGTTAGGGTTTGTCACAGACTTGGAGCTGGCAGCAGCTCTTCAGAGCAAGAATAGGTAAGATTCCTTGAAAATCTGCAGCATGGGAGCTCAAAAACGCTACTGAGATTCAACTTCATCTTCGGGCTCGGAAAGCAACTGCGTGATGATGGGGGCTTCTGCTGTCTTTGCAGAACCTAGGCTCCCTTTGAGAATTTGTAAATGTGAATTGAGACAGCTTTTCAATCAGCTGTTACTTCTTCCTCTCTCTTATTTGGGTCAAAGAATTTTCTAATTTCATTCAAAAACGCTTCTGAGATTCAACTTCATCTTCGGGCTCGGAAAGCAACTGCGTGATGATGGGGGCTTCTGCTGTCTTTGCAGAACCTAGGCTCCCTTTGAGAATTTGTAAATGTGAATTGAGACAGCTTTTCAATCAGCTGTTACTTCTTCCTCTCTCTTATTTGGGTCAAAGAATTTTCTAATTTCATTTCAGTTCTTTTCACTTTGTATGTTGCGAAAAATAGTCACACCAAGAAAGCACTGACCAATGTACTCTTTTCATATCACATATTCTCAAAGTTTTTTTTTTTTTTTTCTGAGAAGAATGAAAGTAATTTTATTTGTTGTTGGGTTTTGGTCAGGTACTTACATATGACCTGTTTTTTCTATTAAATACATATTTTCTGACCTACCTGATTACAGTACTTAAAATGTCATGCATCAGTGGTATCCTGTCTAAAGTAAGATTCATTGTTACTGCTAAAGATGACTTTATAAATATCTCTTCAAGAATTATGCATAGTATTGACAACAGAAAGCACACACAAATTGATTTTTGTTCATTAGAATTATGTTAGCCTTATGTTTTGGATTAAGAAAGAGATGTGGTCAATTAATGGTTTAGTTCCATTTTTATTACAAACAAGAATGAAAAAAGGAACAAATATTTCAACACTGGATTCCTCTTGAATGAATTCATTACGAGTGGTCTTGCATCTGCTTAAAGTGTGAAATTGTGCCCAGAGTGGCATTGATCTGCTCCACTCAAGGGCCCAGTCCTTTAGTGGGCAGTGCTGGCTTGAGAGAAGTGATCTTCTCTGCACGTCTGTTAAGTCTCGGGGGCTTCTGGGGTTTGGTGAGAAGCTAATGCTAAAAATGATTTTTTTCCGCCAGATTCTAGGTGGAGAAGATATGTCGTCCAGTGTAAATGATGGCTGGATCGTGTCTAACTCCGACAGTGCGAGCCAGGTCTGACTGTGCAGTTTTTCATGCCATTTCCATCCATGAACAATTTCACACACTTGTGTTTGCCCTTCAGTGTTATTCACACACACAGGACCTGCCAACAGTTTTAACAGTCCTTGCGACTCTGCTATTGACAGACCCCTCACCTGCCCAGGCTCCCGTTTCCTCCCTTGCAAAAGAGGAAAACGGTCTATAACTCCTTCCAACCTCTTCTTCCATCTTTAGGATATTCAATACATTCAGGGAAGGAAAAGGTTAAGAATCATTGCCTTGAAAAAAACTCTCAAGTTTCTATCATCTAAGGGCAAAGATGGCCTAAAAATCATTTTTATTGTCTCAAAAACTTAAGACCTTTTGAAACACACACCTGTCATGACCCAGCCATTCTACTCCTAGCTGCTTACTCGAGAGAAATAAAAACATGTCCACAGAGAGGGTTGTATCAGCAACTTTATCCCCAATAACCCCAAGCTGGAAACAACCCAATGCCCATTAACAGGTAAATGAATAAATGAAAAGTTGTACATCCATACAATGAATTATTATTGGGCAATGGAAAAGAACAAACTGGTACATGTGATAACATGTATTAAGCTGAATCAAAGAAGCCAGACACAAGATAACATACTCTATATTCTGAAGAATGCAAACGAATCCATTACTATTACAGCGGGAGGTCAGTGGTTGCTTGTGGACTGTGGAAGGAAGTGTTGTTCTGTAGTTTCACAGGCGGATCCAGTCCAGATTCGATACAGGATGCTTGGGGCTGGTGCACTGGGATGACCCAGAGGGATGGTATGGGGAGGGAGGTGGGAGGGGCGTTCAGGATGGGCAACAGGTGTATGCCTGTGGCAGATTCATGTTGATGTGTGGCAGAACCAATACAATATTGTAAAGTAAAAAATAAAATTCATCAAAATGTACACTTTAAATGACTGCTGCTGCTGCTGCTAAGTTGCTTCGGTCGTGTCCAACTCTGTGCAACCCCATAGACGGCAGCCCACCAGGCTCCTCTGTCCACAGGATTCTCTAGGCAAGAATACTGGAGTGGGTTGCCATTTCCTTCTCTGTTAAATGACTACAACTTATGTAAATTGTTTCTCAAAGTTACCAGGAAAAATTGTTTTGTAAGCTCTTGACTGTTCAACTTGAGACTTAAAACACATAATGGGCAGCAGATCAGTTTTACATGGCCATATTGTCAAAAAAGGGTCGATGAACCCAAAATGTTCTTAAACATTCTGGAAGGCCCTTTAGTTTCTGAGCATCATATGTGAATTTGTAGGAAAAGAATTTATCTTCTGTTTTCAGGTAAAGCCCAAAACAAAGAACTGCCTTGGGAGCGATGCCAGGTGTGCAGGGGGGTTGAGCTCTGCTTATTCCCTGCCCTTCTGCAGCCTTCCGGAGTCCTGAGCACCAGCTGGTTCCGCAAAGGCAAGTACATGGTGGGGGGCCACTTTCTGTCTTTTTAGCAAGTCACGCTTCTTAACACCGAGTTCTTCCTTTACTCTGTCCAAGGTGGTATGTGTCTACTCAGGGCTGGATTCCTTTCTACATTTTGAACATCCATTCAGAAACTAAGAGTGCTTTCCTAGGTAGTGCTAGAATGGCAAGGAACCCACCTGCCAGTACAGGAGATGTAAGGGCTGTGGGTTCCATCCCTGGGTCAGGAAGATCCCCTGGAGAATGGCATGGCAACCCACCCCAGTATTCTTGCTTGGAGACTCCCATGAAGAGGGGAGCTACAGTCCATGGGCTGCAAGGAACCGGACACTCCTGAAGTGGCTTAGCACTCGGAAAACAGAAGGCTACAGGGTACCTTCTTTATAGGCTACGTGGAGTGGCCCGTTTCAGCTGGCACCACTTATAGCATCACAGGATGTGAGATTTGGAAGGAACTTCAGAGATTCTCCTGTCCAAATTCCCAGAGGAGGAAGCTGAGGCCCAGAGAGGGTAAGGGACTGGCCCAAGCACACACAGCGCAAGCAGGACTAAAAATACTGCTCTCCAGGAGTCTCTCCACTTTAATGCGCTGGCTTATCACCTACTGAAAAAAACGAAGCCCCAAATCTCTAGCCAGATCCTAAGTCTAAGCTTAATTAGCCTGCAGCACTTTTTTTTTTTTTTTTTAGTGAAAGCTGTAAAATTGTTGGAGTCTAGCTGAAAGAAAGACCACAGATTCTCAGCTGTGGCCTACTGTGAGGAAACGTAAGGATCAAACCTCAGCATGGGAGTGAATGCGAGGCATTGATGATTATTGTGGAACTTGGCCGCAATAACAAAAGCCTGTTCCGTGGTGGAAAGGACCATGTTACATTTCCATTCTTACTGGCATTTGAAAAAATAGAACAAAAATTATTTCTTGGGTAGAAGCAGTTTCTGTGAGTGGGAAAGACTTCTTGCTCATCACTCCTCCCTTTACTGTTCATATAGTTCCCCTTGATGGCTATTGAAACAGCAGATACTTCATACAGAGAACATTTATCACAGCAGATTCTTGATTAAAGTTCAATCAGTTTCTTCCAGTGAAGCAGTCACGGCCAAGGGAGTAAATTAGGCTTTTTCCGGAAGCTCCACGAACACTCAGTCTAACATGGCTTTAATTTCCAAACTAGAGTTTGGCAGGCCCAGGTCTCAGCAACGTCCCCAGCCTCCTCCTGTCACATCTGACCTCTTGGTAGCTGGACAGGAGCGGGGTTTCAAGGGCTGAGACCCCTCAGGGGTTGTCACGCTGCTTCCCAGTGGCACCTGGACGGCACCTGGGATGCCGCTGCTGGTTCGGGGAGATGGGGGTTATAGCTGTGTGATTTCGCCCTGGCCCTGTGATTGACTGGTGTGCTGGTAACATGCTCTTCACGTAGATTCCCCAGGTCAGTTGTAGAGTTTGGTAGAATGAGTAGGACAGTAACTTCCACAGGAAGACTTTGGATTGTTAGAGGCTGAAGAAGCAACATCAGTGGCCCCCACTTCTAGGGCGGGGGCCCCCCTGGATCACCAAGCAGCAGCGCTTTCTGGAACTGTTGGCAGTGGTGAGCCCCACCCTTCCTCATGGTATCGTTTTCTGGATCCCTTTGTCTCGTCCTGAGGGCCATGTGTACCCTGGCTGCAGTGAACAAATTTTGTGTGTGGGCTCGGTGCTCGGGGTGGGGGGCTTAGGGAGGTGGTAGGGGGCAGGGGGAGGCGAGCATAGTGCTGTGCCCAGCCAGCCCCTCCTCTGAGCACTGTGACACGTCGCAGACACCTG
Source organism: Oreotragus oreotragus (assembly GCA_006410675.1). Taxonomy (NCBI): domain Eukaryota; kingdom Metazoa; phylum Chordata; class Mammalia; order Artiodactyla; family Bovidae; genus Oreotragus; species Oreotragus oreotragus. The sequence continues at coordinate 424,913 of SJYX01011351.1, forward strand.
TGCATCCACGGGGCCTGCTGTCAGCACACTAAAGGGTTAAATTACCTGTTGAGCAAGTGGACAACACAGACTGACCTTAAATGTGGGCTAATCAAACCGTGTAATAGTGACACAAGAAATCACTGAAAAACTATGGGAGAAGAGTTGGAACTTTCTCTAGAAAAGTTCGTTAATGCCCACTGACAGGGAGGCCCAGCAGGCTGCAGTCCAGGGAGTCGCAAAGAGTCAGTCACGACTGAGCAACTGAACATCATCAGTGATGAGAACAGATCATATACAGTAGATTATAGATGATGTATAATCTGTATACAACCATGGAGAACTGAGATGAGTACTTGAGAAAAAAGCAAAAAGGCTTGCTCTTCCCTCCTCTAATCCTCTGAATTGAAATCACTCCCGTCACTGAAGTCAAACGTGAAGGAGAGAATTAGTTTTCTTCTCCATTTCCCATTGATTGATTAATTGTAAACGTAGGCTTGTGCTTACCTGAACAGACAAGAATACAATTAGTATTTCAGGTCACTTTTACTTTTTTCATGCCCTAGTCTCTCTCACCTTAAAATACCTTTCCTCACCCAGCGTTTAGGACTCGACAGTTTCGCTGCCATGGCCCGGGGTTCAAAATCTGACGGGGAAACTACCCACAAGCCACCTGGTGCAGCCAAAAAATAAAAATAAACATCTGCCCTTAATTCTTAGAACTATCGGTTGATTTCTCCCCTTCCCATTGAAAAACCTGTGAAAGAATTGTGGGCTCATGCATTTTCTCCATTGCCTAGTTTTTTATTTGTCCTTCAGACTTCTCCACTGTGGCTTCTATTCCCACGGCTCTGCGAAAAGCTCCCTCCACGATAGCCAGTAATCTCCACAGCGTCCGCTCCGCGGAGTATTTCTGGGTCCTTGTCTTCCTGGAATGTTCCTTGGAGGACCATCTGAGAATCATTCTATTGCACCTGAAAGAAAAGCCCACTCAAATTGTGGCAGACAAAACCGTAAGTTTCTTGTATGGTTTCTTAGTAATTCCCCCCGCCTTCATTTCTCTCTCCTAGCATTAATCAGATATTGTTGCTGTTCAGGTGCTAAGTCATGTCTGACTCTTTGCAACCCCATGGAATTAATCCTCTAACTTTTCTATCTCCCTCTCCATTTATTCAGCTCTGAGTTCCTTGCCTCTCTTTTAAACCTTGTATTGCATTTGTAATGTCACCTATCATAGTTACGTCTTGTTGTCAGATGATTCCTATTGCAACACATTCGTGTTTCATGGATGTAGTATTTTGCCTTATTTTTTCTGGCAAAATTAATTAAAATTTTTCCTCCTACTTCCTGAATTCTGAGTAACGTTGTTTGTTGCGGTCTCTGTCCACTGTGTGGAGACATTCTGAAAATGTCCGTGACTCAAAGCCGAATGTTCACATTCTATAGGCAGATCCTGAAGGGACAGGGAGGCTGGAGCTGGTGGACTGGTGGCTTTGAGGCTAAGTTGACTGGATAGGAGGCCAGCTTTGGTCATTTGATAAATCTTCATCTTTCTTCACACCCAAATATCACCACAGGCTGGTCTTTTCCCTGGGGCGATTCTGTTTCTCCAGAAAGGGATCTTCCAGACTCCTCTGGGGAGGGTGGGTGTAGATGCCTAGCTGAGGGCTCTCTCAGGACCAGGTTGAAGGAGGCAGCCAGGGGTTTTGTAGTTCTGAAGGGAGGTTGTAACTGCATCCTTCAGCGCTCAGCCTTACTTCTGCCCTCCTCTTGGACCTGCTATTTGAGACCACATCTTCTCTGGCTCAGTTATTCCAGGGGATGAGCCTGTAGACTCCTGCTGTGGGGGAGAAGGGCCTCAGCGGGAGGAGGGCTATTTGAGACTCCCACCATGCTCCCCCTTGTCACCTCACACTTCATCCATACCTTTCCAATTGTACAGTGCCTCCCAGTGACGCTGGCCCGTCAGGCTCTGCCAGGCCCCCAGCGTCTCCCCGCACACATTCAGGTCAGCTTCCTCCACCCACTGAAGTCGTTGACCTTCCACACATCTCTCAAACCCTTACTTTCCTTGTCCATAACTTTCTCCTCTTTTGTTGACCCCTTTACTGTCATGTTAGGGCTTTAGGAGTATCAATAAACACATTTCAAGCCACCGTATTTAACTAGAAGTATGTTGGTCTTCTTTATAATTTCGGATTATATTTTGACTCTTTAGGTCTGCCTTTCCACAGAAAGTCGGGAAATAGAAATTCTGACTTTTCAGCTGCATCCAATTCTTTCTACAAAGAGTAAGCATGAAGGTAAGGATTTTGTTAATGTAAAATGTTGCCTGTTATATAACATTTTGTGTCATCTAAGTGCAATGAAGGAATTGTGTATGTTATGGTATGTTATGGCTGCTTTCTCAGATTATCCAGGAGCATCTGCTCTACTCTCAGATGTCCTTGCTTCTAAACTACTCAGATCTTTGTAGTTCTTTGTGAAGGACTTTGTATCAGATCTAATAATAATAGCTAACATTCGTATATGTCAGGCATCCTTCTGTGCACTCATTTAGCTCGTACAACAAGCATATGAAGTTCATATCATTATTGTCTCTGTTTTGGAGATGAACAAACTGAAGCACAGAATGTAATTTGTCCAGATTCACACATCTAGCAAGTATCTCAAGAATCCTTGCTCTTAACCACTATGCTATGCTCTGTTGCAAGATCTTTTTCTTCTTTTTGATGAAGTTTCAAAAGATTTTTCCCACCTACTTCCCCAGAGGAGCCTTAAAATACTAAAATACCTAGAGACAGTTTAAAACAAACCACACACACACACTAATTCAAGGAAAAGCTTTTAAAAGAAGCTGTGTAGATAAGAAGTCTGAGATGAACTGGTTTTTCCACTGGAATACTAAATTTGGCTCTGACTTCCTGTCAACTAATGGAAAAAAGTGAAATGTTAGAGTATATGGTTCGCATTGTTTTGTAGAGCAAGCATGCAAATTATTTTGCAGAGAGAAGTTTTTGGCAACCGAATTCTAAAAGCAACTTCTAGAATTCTAATAAAAGAACTCTATGCTAGGGTTTTTAAAAAAACCTTCTTTATTGGAAATGTAAAACATAATCAGAAAAATACAAAACATAAATACACAGCTTATTGAATTATTATAAAGCGAACCCCACCTCACCACTGCCCTGGTCAAAAATAAAAGCTTAGCCCCCCAAAAGCTGTGTGCGCCTTTCTAGTCATGAAGCTCTCCTCTCCCCCACATGCGCAGCTATCATGACCTTTGTGCCAGTCGCCTGTTTTTTTGGTTATTGTTTTACCACCTAAATAATAGCCTAGACACTATGGTTTTGCTTATTTTTAAAAAACTTTTTATTGGAATCATATACTAGGCAGTAATGCTTTTTGCTCACCTTTTTGTCAGTGAGATTCATCCAAACTGTTTTTGTGACGCTGTCTTCATTTCAGTACTCCATCGTGTGACCACACTGCATTTTAGGAGTATATCAGTTGTCCATTCATCAGCTGATGAACATTTGGGTTACTGGGTTCTTGGCTATTAGGAACGGTACATTCTATAAACATCCTTGCATGTGTCCCCTGATTCAAGGATACACACATTTCAACTGGGTTAAAGAGGGACCATCTTTTCCTTACATCCCTTCACATCAAGTTCCCTCTATATGTGTCTATGTCTAAATTTCCCCACTTCGTAAAGATACCTGTCTCAGTGGAATAAGCCCCACCTTAAAGACCTTATTTTTAAGGTCTCCAAAAATGGACACACACTGTAAATCAGGACATATGAATTTCGAGGGACATGAAGAAGTTGGCCTTACTAAAACAATAGGAAGAGGACAGTTTGGACAAAGGCCCCAAAGTAATGAACAGTTATACACAATGCCGGAGCTGAGTAAGTCATGAGGCTGATAGGAAGGACCGAATCACATTTGGCCTTGTGTCCATAGGAAGGAGAGTTGAGGTTTTATTCTAAGTCCAATGGAAGGAACTGGAGGGTTTCATACAGTGGAGACACATGTCCTCAGCACTTCTGGGTGGACAACAAGTTGGAAGGAGTAGCCCGGTTGAGAGAGGGGTGTGGTCTGCACCAGTCGGGGTAAGGGGCAGAGAATGCAGTGGGTGGATGCCAGTCAGGGTGGCCAGGACTTGTTGGACAAGGGAGGCTGAATGTGAGAAAGGCAGCAAGGGTACCTACAGGTTCTGGATCGCAGAACTGGATGAAGTGTGAAAAAAGAAGGTAAACCTGGGAAGAGTTGTGTCTGGCCGATCCTATTCGTGATGCCAGTTGTCTCGCCGTATCTCGTGCACAGTGTTCTCTGACCCCAGGGGAGGCAAGGCGTGGCTAAGAGGCTGCAGGGAAACTCCAGGAGCCATAGGCGCTGCAGAGGCATTTCTTCTCTCCTGGCTGGCACAGCAGCCACCACAGCAGGCTCGCCCTCTTCTCTCCTCCTGTGGCTGAGCTGGCGGACACCGCCGTGAGGCAGCAGGAATGCCACTGCTTTTTGGGTGAGCTCGTCCAGGCCTACAGCCCAAAGCAGCCACGATGAAGTGAGCCCCTGTGGCACACATGCGCAGTGCTGTGAGCTCAGCTGTTCCATAATCACTACTTACAGACCGTGGGGCAAGAAAGCCTGACCACGCCATCTTGGCTAATTTGCTCTTTCCCTCCAGGTTTTAACAGAGTGGAGGGTCACAGGAACCATTTTGGACATGTTATCTTTGAAATGTATGAAGCGTCCAAATCAAGAGATCACCGGGCAGTTGAATACACGCAGATCTAGTATTCTGAGAAGAGATGCGGTTGTGGTTGTGGTTGAGTCACTGGTCGTGTCCGACTCTCACAACCCTCTGGACTGTAGCCCGCCAGGCTCCTGTCCATGGGATTTCCCAGGCAATAATACTGGAGTGGGCTGCCATTCCCTTCTACAGGGGATCTTCCCAACCCAAGGATCAAACCCGTGTCTCCTGCATTGCAGGTGGATTCTTACAGCTGAGCAGCCAGGGAGCCAGAGCAGAGGCATATAGGACAGATAAAATTGGGAATCATTGACACAGATGTCAGGTAGAACCATAAGGAAAGGTGAGAGTAAGAAGACACAGTGCTAAGACAATGAGTAAAGTCTAGCAATACTTACTGCTTCATCTCAAAGCATCTGTGAAAACCAAAGCATAAAATCATCATGCTTATACATAGTGCAGTGAAAGCACTGCCAGAGTTGGGGAGATAATACTCTAGGTGTTACCTTCTGATGATTCACCTTAATGTAATACCAAAGCTTAGATAATATTTGAAATTCATAATTAAAATGGAAAAACCTTTTAGCAAGTGCTGGGTCACAGTGAAATTACTGCTGCATCTTCTTATGGCTATTGGAAGAGTTAATCTTCTGCTTCAAAAACTTGGCACTGACCCACACACTTGTAGGGGCAGGCCATCCTATTTTTGAAAAGAAATAGGTCACAAAGTGGCCTATAAGTGAGACCAAAGAATTTTTAAAATGAGATTTGAGCCACTGGAACTCTTCAACATTCACTTAAAGAAGATTCCAGAGCTTTGGGTCTTCAAAGCATGAAAAAGATAATGTTGGCCTAAAACATTTATGGGCTGTTGTTGCCAACGGGACTGCTTCCAGGAGAACCATAGTGTGGCTTTTGCATAATGTAATATTGAATATGATTGTATCGCAAAATGCCCATGTTGGCTACTTTCCCTCATCTTACTCCTCCCCCAAGTCAATAATGTTAATTTATTATTCTAGCTTAAATATATACTTACACACTATAGAATATCTGCAAAAAAAATTCAGAGTAGGGCTTCTTATTCAAAATCTTTCATAAGAAGTTTTAGGAATAACTGTATGATTGATTCCTGCTAGACTTCATTTTCTCTCCATTAGAAAATAGTTACAAACAATATTTCTTTGTAGTTTGCAAACTTACCATCTTCGATTACACAAAACATCCGTTGGTGGAGGAAGTTCAGTGCCCTTGGGGATAAATAACTTTTTAATTGTTCTTGATAATAAACTATTCTGACAGAAATTGGGCAGGAGGTTTAATTGCTTAAGGCTTTTCCTCAAAAACCAGTATTATAGACTTGCAATGACTTGATAAAAGAACTTTAAAATATTATTTCAAAAGGGCTCCAGATGACCATATAAATAGACTAAGACATTTACTCAGGATTGAAACAAACTGGCTACAGTCACCGGGAATTTTCTAGCTGTAGCAGCACATGAAGTTGCTGAGGCTGAGTCAGCACCAAAGCGTCTACAGCTTGGGGACCTCATGGGAAGTGAGACACACAGTGGTCTAGGAGTTTTATATAACCAACTTCCCTGGTGGCTCAGACGGTAAAGCATCTGGTTACAATGCAGGAGACCCGGGTTCAATCCCTGGTTCGGGAAGATCCTCTGGAGAAGGAAATGGCAACCCACTCCAGTACTCTTGCCTGGAAAATCCCATGGATAAAGAAGCCTGGAAGGCTACAGTCCATGGGGTCGCAAAGAGTCGGACACGACTGAGTGACTTCACTTTCACTTTCAGGAGTTTTATATATGACCATGTATGTGTCCCCAGGATACTCCTCATGGGAACTACATTCCAGGTAACAAAGTTCCTAAATCCATACAGCATATTAGCCCTGTGTTGTGCTCAAAGCACTTCAAAGAAATCTGCTCTATAACTCATTTGTCTTAAAATAAGTTGCCTCTCAAGAGGTTTGAACTTTTTCTGGACTGACTTTATTTGAAGTCACAACTTAATGTCATTGATACTCTGTTTTTATCCTTGAAAATTTTTAGTGATCAAGAGTTTCTCTAGCGCATCTTGACACAGGGAGACTCAGACCTGTTTTAACCTAAAATGAAGTACTCTTCTCAGACAGTCTGCATTGAATCCTGAGCACACTGGCACCTAACAGGGTTAGGGTGGAGAGGAAGTTGAAGATGCTGTAGGGAATAACTGAGGGGGTGGGGTTAAAGGAAAGCTCCCTGACACTTAGTAGCTGTCACCCCAGACAATACCTAAATCCCTTTCCTGTGCCTCAAATGACTTGTGAAGATTTGATTGTGTAATTCCCCCTTTTGCTTCTTTGCTTTCTGAAAGAACATTTCAGACGTGTGTGCAGGTGGAAAGGCATGAGCTGAGCATAATAACGTAGATACCAGGGGTAGGCTCAGGAGACCTACAGAAAACCCTGCAGCATTGGCACAGGATTTCCTTCACCAGCTTCTTAACTGGAGGCAGTAAGCGAGGCCTGGCCATTGCAGTGACAGGGTGGAGGACGCTTACTGGCCTGAGTGTAAATGATGATGATGAAGTTACCCATAGCAACAGGAAGAGCAGGTGGGAAGAGGCAGGAATGAGGGAAAGGAGGAGAGGACCATGCCTAGAGATGGACCCATCTTAACAGTAGAAGAATGAGAGGGGTCAGCCGTCTGTCAGAGATTAAGAAGTTGACAAATAGCAGAGTTTGGAGAATTATGAGAGTGTAAAACTGGTGAGCTCTCGTGAACAACCAAGATCATTAGTAAGATCAGGAGATGTTAGCAGTGAGGAAGAACCAAGTTCCTGGTGAGCAGCCAAGCTATGGGTGTCTGTGGAAACAGTATCCACTTGGCAGAAGGACAGAGTGTTTGGGAAACATGATTAAACTTCAGTGACTGTCAGAATGTGATGGAACGTTGGTGGTTTTGCATCAAAGAATTTTAAACCTCTTCCACACAGCTTCCTGTAGCAAAGAATTAATGAAGTTTCAACCAGTTTACAGAACTCAGCAAGGTCAGGATGAACAACGGCATCACAAAGGACTAAGGAATTCTACAGGGCCTGGATTTCCAGGTGAGGTTTCCAGCTGTCCAGTAGGTCACCCGGTAAGAACCAGCCACAGCATGATTTTTCCAAGGATGGACTGCCTCATATTGTGTTGGGACTTGAATTAAGTCCATTCATTTTGAGGCTGAATGTGATCTGTCATTTTGGCTAAAGCACTTCTATTAACTACATTCTCTAAACTCTCATAGAAAAACCATCTAGTAATCAAAGCCCTCTATTTTGTATACATTTATGGAGGGGATACAAAGGAGTGAGGTTCCTCCTTGGGAGAAATGGCTCCCTTAGCCCTAGAGACCAGAAAAAGTGCCACTTCCTACTTGGCCCATCATTTTATAAACAAGGGCTTGGGGAAGGGAGAAGGGAAGAAAAAAAGGATGTAATGCAAGAATGTGGATCTTCTCAAGCAGAGACGAGCCCTGATTAAAAAAAAAAAACAGCCATCTACAAAAAGTCAGTTATCCAAGGAGATGAAACTGACTTGAGCTGTGTGGGGTAGAGGAAGGGACTGGAGCCCTTACTCAGGCCCTGGGTGGAATTTGAGGCCCAAGCCCATTAATGAAGGGCCATTTAGACTCGTGCCTCTTGCGTCAGGGCTGCAGCAAGGCAGCGTCGGCTCAGGGAACCTGCTAGGCTCTGGTTCAGAGTCCTGTTACTAAATGTGAAGACAACAATCTTCCCCAGCTTAGATGATCACAAATTGACTGCCAGAAATATTCCTAAACTGTATTTTGCTACAAATAGTGGTCAGGAAGAGGCAGAGGTACAGAGGTGGAGAGTCTGAACCCTGCTCATCATGTAAAGACAAAGGTGTAGCTTGCTCCTTCTTTCTAGAAAGGAAGGGACACGATATCCCGCCATTATGATTTTAAACAAACAAAATGAGCTTAACTCAATAAATATCTTTTATTAAAGAAAAAAAGAATATTGTTAAGCACCAAAACTGTATGTTGTTACGTTGCATGTACAAGAAGAGAAAGGTGATTGCAATACTTGGTGTCCAAGTACTTAACTCTGAAGTCATGAGCGTAAAAAACATGAACTACACAGCGATACAGTCATTACAATGCAGAAAGTTGCACTGAAGAGCAAAAGGCAACAGAACATTACCAGAGATCTCGTAGTATTGCTCTAAATGCTTACGTTTTTTCTCTGTACTTTTAACACTTCAGAATGGTGACTGAGCATATTTAAGTGCTGTAAATCTGCAAGAGCTGCCATTCACAGTACATTTGTACAGTGTCCATTTTAGTGTGGTGGTGGTAAAGCCATCCTGAAAAGCCAAGCACAACGCGCTAGTGTTCTGCCTCTACCGTTATGTTATTGCACAAAGCTAGGAAGTGGTGAACTGGTTTGCCGTTAAAATTTTCATTTAACCGGAATGGCTAAAAGACATGTCAGTTTCATTAGCCCAAATGGGCTTTGTATTCATGCAGAAGGATCGGTAGCCTTCAGTTCTTCATAAATTATATTACGGTTTCACACTTGGCAAGACATACAGTACAATAAGAAACTCAGTGGCGCAACGGGGATCCTGTCCAAGTTGAGGAAGTAGGAAGTCACCTGCATGGGTTGCACTGTCTTCCCTTCTTTGGTCACAAATGAAGGGATAATGTCATCTTGTGATTGTGGAGAATTCTTAAAATCAACATAACTGGTATTGGGAAAAGCTAGAATAACTTGATAGTTAACCACAGAACATGCAAGTTTAAAAAACAAAACTTCCCTTCTTAAAATTGAACTCTTAAACCAACAACACCCATACCTTTTCTACACATCTCAAATCACTTTCCAGAGACTTTCCTGAACTCACCAGCTGGAGCCTCTCTCAGTCACAGCTGACCAGAAAACCCCAAACTTTCTCCTTACTCTCAAAACAAGACTGCTTTAAGATTCAGTATAACATTGATAATGTATTTGATGTATCAGCCTCAGAGGTATTTTATGTACATCCACCTTACAGTGGTGTCATTCATGTGTTTGGAGAGGGGGAGAGACACTTATGAATTTGGAATTCAATCAATTCAATCCCTCCACTATCAAGCTGTACATTTACTATGGGTAAAACAAAAATTTTTAGAATGAACATATCTCTGAAATAATTCAATGAACAAACATTAAACACACACACACACTCTCACAATCCAGACTCCCTCTCTTGCCTTTTTAAAAATCCTTTGTTTACATAGATGACAGTTTAGGCAGCAATATAAACTCATTTTGTAGGAAAAACTTTTAAATTAGACTATATTTATAGGATAAAAAATACCATTGCTTCACTTTACAAAGCAATTAAGCAGAGACTCTTTTTATGTGCTTTAAATAAAGAGCACTTTGCAGCAAAGTTCAGAAATCACTACTGAATTGCTCAGTAGCGCTAAATGAATGCAACATGCTCCACAGTAAGGTGCTTCTGCTCTCCTACCGTCTTCCATCTAAAACCCATCTTGTGATCAACTCTCTAACACTAAGCACTGTTCTATGCTAACCAATAAATGGGAAATAACATCTGTTTAAAATGCACATTTAACTTTATATTATTTAAATTCAGTGCAAGAATTAGGTAAAACTTGTTTGGGTTTCTGCTTTCACTATCAAATGGATGTGTGATAACTGCATCTGCCACAGTTTTTAAACGTTTTATAGCTGTTCAAAAAGACTTTTTACAAATAATTTGGTGTTATGTATATAAATTTCAACTCCCTGATAAGGCCTGTAACCCATGAGCACTTTACAGGTTAATGTCATAGAGGTTTAAAAAAAAATTATAAAGGTTTAAAAAGAAAACCTTGTATCTGTCTCTTATACACATCTCACTGTAAATCAGGACATATGAATTTCGAGGGACATGAAGAAGTTGGCCTTACTAAAACAATAGGAAGAGGACAGTTTGGACAAAGGCCCCAAAGTAATGAACAGTTATACACAATGCCGGAGCTGAGTAAGTCATGAGGCTGATAGGAAGGACCGAATCACATTTGGCCTTGTGTCCATAGGAAGGAGAGTTGAGGTTTTATTCTAAGTCCAATGGAAGGAACTGGAGGGTTTCATACAGTGGAGACACATGTCCTCAGCACTTCTGGGTGGACAACAAGTTGGAAGGAGTAGCCCGGTTGAGAGAGGGGTGTGGTCTGCACCAGTCGGGGTAAGGGGCAGAGAATGCAGTGGGTGGATGCCAGTCAGGGTGGCCAGGACTTGTTGGACAAGGGAGGCTGAATGTGAGAAAGGCAGCAAGGGTACCTACAGGTTCTGGATCGCAGAACTGGATGAAGTGTGAAAAAAGAAGGTAAACCTGGGAAGAGTTGTGTCTGGCCGATCCTATTCGTGATGCCAGTTGTCTCGCCGTATCTCGTGCACAGTGTTCTCTGACCCCAGGGGAGGCAAGGCGTGGCTAAGAGGCTGCAGGGAAACTCCAGGAGCCATAAGCGCTGCAGAGGCATTTCTTCTCTCCTGGCTGGCACAGCAGCCACCACAGCAGGCTCGCCCTCTTCTCTCCTCCTGTGGCTGAGCTGGCGGACACCGCCGTGAGGCAGCAGGAATGCCACTGCTTTTTGGGTGAGCTCGTCCAGGCCTACAGCCCAAAGCAGCCACGATGAAGTGAGCCCCTGTGGCACACATGCGCAGTGCTGTGAGCTCAGCTGTTCCATAATCACTACTTACAGACCGTGGGGCAAGAAAGCCTGACCACGCCATCTTGGCTAATTTGCTCTTTCCCTCCAGGTTTTAACAGAGTGGAGGGTCACAGGAACCATTTTGGACATGTTATCTTTGAAATGTATGAAGCGTCCAAATCAAGAGATCACCGGGCAGTTGAATACACGCAGATCTAGTATTCTGAGAAGAGATGCGGTTGTGGTTGTGGTTGAGTCACTGGTCGTGTCCGACTCTCACAACCCTCTGGACTGTAGCCCGCCAGGCTCCTGTCCATGGGATTTCCCAGGCAATAATACTGGAGTGGGCTGCCATTCCCTTCTACAGGGGATCTTCCCAACCCAAGGATCAAACCCGTGTCTCCTGCATTGCAGGTGGATTCTTACAGCTGAGCAGCCAGGGAGCCAGAGCAGAGGCATATAGGACAGATAAAATTGGGAATCATTGACACAGATGTCAGGTAGAACCATAAGGAAAGGTGAGAGTAAGAAGACACAGTGCTAAGACAATGAGTAAAGTCTAGCAATACTTACTGCTTCATCTCAAAGCATCTGTGAAAACCAAAGCATAAAATCATCATGCTTATACATAGTGCAGTGAAAGCACTGCCAGAGTTGGGGAGATAATACTCTAGGTGTTACCTTCTGATGATTCACCTTAATGTAATACCAAAGCTTAGATAATATTTGAAATTCATAATTAAAATGGAAAAACCTTTTAGCAAGTGCTGGGTCACAGTGAAATTACTGCTGCATCTTCTTATGGCTATTGGAAGAGTTAATCTTCTGCTTCAAAAACTTGGCACTGACCCACACACTTGTAGGGGCAGGCCATCCTATTTTTGAAAAGAAATAGGTCACAAAGTGGCCTATAAGTGAGACCAAAGAATTTTTTAAATGAGATTTGAGCCACTGGAACTCTTCAACATTCACTTAAAGAAGATTCCAGAGCTTTGGGTCTTCAAAGCATGAAAAAGATAATGTTGGCCTAAAACATTTATGGGCTGTTGTTGCCAACGGGACTGCTTCCAGGAGAACCATAGTGTGGCTTTTGCATAATGTAATATTGAATATGATTGTATCGCAAAATGCCCATGTTGGCTACTTTCCCTCATCTTACTCCTCCCCCAAGTCAATAATGTTAATTTATTATTCTAGCTTAAATATATACTTACACACTATAGAATATCTGCAAAAAAAATTCAGAGTAGGGCTTCTTATTCAAAATCTTTCATAAGAAGTTTTAGGAATAACTGTATGATTGATTCCTGCTAGACTTCATTTTCTCTCCATTAGAAAATAGTTACAAACAATATTTCTTTGTAGTTTGCAAACTTACCATCTTCGATTACACAAAACATCCGTTGGTGGAGGAAGTTCAGTGCCCTTGGGGATAAATAACTTTTTAATTGTTCTTGATAATAAACTATTCTGACAGAAATTGGGCAGGAGGTTTAATTGCTTAAGGCTTTTCCTCAAAAACCAGTATTATAGACTTGCAATGACTTGATAAAAGAACTTTAAAATATTATTTCAAAAGGGCTCCAGATGACCATATAAATAGACTAAGACATTTACTCAGGATTGAAACAAACTGGCTACAGTCACCGGGAATTTTCTAGCTGTAGCAGCACATGAAGTTGCTGAGGCTGAGTCAGCACCAAAGCGTCTACAGCTTGGGGACCTCATGGGAAGTGAGACACACAGTGGTCTAGGAGTTTTATATAACCAACTTCCCTGGTGGCTCAGACGGTAAAGCATCTGGTTACAATGCAGGAGACCCGGGTTCAATCCCTGGTTCGGGAAGATCCTCTGGAGAAGGAAATGGCAACCCACTCCAGTACTCTTGCCTGGAAAATCCCATGGATAAAGAAGCCTGGAAGGCTACAGTCCATGGGGTCGCAAAGAGTCGGACACGACTGAGTGACTTCACTTTCACTTTCAGGAGTTTTATATATGACCATGTATGTGTCCCCAGGATACTCCTCATGGGAACTACATTCCAGGTAACAAAGTTCCTAAATCCATACAGCATATTAGCCCTGTGTTGTGCTCAAAGCACTTCAAAGAAATCTGCTCTATAACTCATTTGTCTTAAAATAAGTTGCCTCTCAAGAGGTTTGAACTTTTTCTGGACTGACTTTATTTGAAGTCACAACTTAATGTCATTGATACTCTGTTTTTATCCTTGAAAATTTTTAGTGATCAAGAGTTTCTCTAGCGCATCTTGACACAGGGAGACTCAGACCTGTTTTAACCTAAAATGAAGTACTCTTCTCAGACAGTCTGCATTGAATCCTGAGCACACTGGCACCTAACAGGGTTAGGGTGGAGAGGAAGTTGAAGATGCTGTAGGGAATAACTGAGGGGGTGGGGTTAAAGGAAAGCTCCCTGACACTTAGTAGCTGTCACCCCAGACAATACCTAAATCCCTTTCCTGTGCCTCAAATGACTTGTGAAGATTTGATTGTGTAATTCCCCCTTTTGCTTCTTTGCTTTCTGAAAGAACATTTCAGACATGTGTGCAGGTGGAAAGGCATGAGCTGAGCATAATAACGTAGATACCAGGGGTAGGCTCAGGAGACCTACAGAAAACCCTGCAGCATTGGCACAGGATTTCCTTCACCAGCTTCTTAACTGGAGGCAGTAAGCGAGGCCTGGCCATTGCAGTGACAGGGTGGAGGACGCTTACTGGCCTGAGTGTAAATGATGATGATGAAGTTACCCATAGCAACAGGAAGAGCAGGTGGGAAGAGGCAGGAATGAGGGAAAGGAGGAGAGGACCATGCCTAGAGATGGACCCATCTTAACAGTAGAAGAATGAGAGGGGTCAGCCGTCTGTCAGAGATTAAGAAGTTGACAAATAGCAGAGTTTGGAGAATTATGAGAGTGTAAAACTGGTGAGCTCTCGTGAACAACCAAGATCATTAGTAAGATCAGGAGATGTTAGCAGTGAGGAAGAACCAAGTTCCTGGTGAGCAGCCAAGCTATGGGTGTCTGTGGAAACAGTATCCACTTGGCAGAAGGACAGAGTGTTTGGGAAACATGATTAAACTTCAGTGACTGTCAGAATGTGATGGAACGTTGGTGGTTTTGCATCAAAGAATTTTAAACCTCTTCCACACAGCTTCCTGTAGCAAAGAATTAATGAAGTTTCAACCAGTTTACAGAACTCAGCAAGGTCAGGATGAACAACGGCATCACAAAGGACTAAGGAATTCTACAGGGCCTGGATTTCCAGGTGAGGTTTCCAGCTGTCCAGTAGGTCACCCGGTAAGAACCAGCCACAGCATGATTTTTCCAAGGATGGACTGCCTCATATTGTGTTGGGACTTGAATTAAGTCCATTCATTTTGAGGCTGAATGTGATCTGNTTTAAATATTTCTTTTACTAAATTTTCTGTGTGTCCATATAATAAGAAAAGCCTCCATATTTTTCACTGTGGAAATACTACTCCTGATCAACTGTTATAGCTGTGCATTATATAGAAATGTCTCAGTTCTACAACAAAGAACTAAAGAATGATTGTTTTTATGCTGCTCACAGTCTAAGTAAGCCTGTAAGATATACATTAAGTGAGCAATTCTCATCTTTTAAAATTCTTTTTTAGCCAGGTATTTTTTCCACGTACTGCTGCTACACTACAGTACCATTAGGATTTTAAATCATTAGGAATACCTTTTCTATACAGGCCTCGTTGATTATATGTACATAATTTTAGTTGTATTAGTAAAAGAAATATTTAAAATTGACAGTCAAGTGAGCAGTAACATTAACCTCCAAACAACTAAGTCACCACCTACTTGTTTCCCTATTTTAAGTATACTGAGTTGAGACTAGATTGGTAAGTTAACTTATAAATTGATTCAGTATAAGCAAGCAGCTGTCTGGGGATTTTTGATATGGAAATGATACAGTAACAGCAATGTAACCTTCAAATAAACCACATTAGTAGTATGGGCAAATTTGGAACTGGAAACATGATCATATATAAGCACCGTCCTACCTAAATACATTCAAATTTAATACTAAGGGCAGAGATGTTCATTTTTTTAGGGGCAAAAATAAAAAGGAAACCATATTTACATTGATATAGATTTTGGGGGGCTCTGAAACTGACTTTTAATTAACATGAGGATTCAACTGGACAAACGGACTGCAGTTATCTGAAACTCTATTATTTGTGCGAACTCCGAAGGTTGATGACCTCCAGTAACATGTAATTCTGTGGAAGGAGGAGCCTGAATCTGGAGGGGGTGTTGGAGAAAGTTGCTACCAGAGAATGGCCACTGGGGGCTGCTAGGGAGATTCTGCTTGAACCTCCTATCTTCAGGTATGAGGAGCCTTCGCAGAGTGCCGGGGTGGCTTGTGCTTACAGCCATGGATTCACTCCTCAAGGGTTCACATGGGTCTGAACACCCTGCATCATCTGCTAGAGATTTCTTACAGCATGGCTCAGGAAAACAGGTTACAAGACCCTTTTAAAAGGGAGCACTGCCTCCTGATGGAAGCCCAGCTGTAACACTAAGTGGGTAGCAATTCCCTCTAGACATATTAAAGTTCCAGTGCTTCTGCTGTTAGTATGACACCAGATCCTTCTGTATTTCTCTAAATGTCAATAAATGAAACAAACCCCTCCAAAACATGATATGAACAAGCATTCAAAGGCATAAAATTGATACATGATTTAAGATTTGCAAATGTGCTAAAATATTTTTTTTCAAATATATCAATCAAATCAATCATTAGGTTAAAAGGCATGTTTCAAAACATTGCTGAAGGTGTCTTACAAAAATCTATAACCCACCTCCACTGTAATCAGGAGACTGAGTTAACTATATTAAATCTGTATTTCTAATATTCTCAGACAAGGTATGAGAATGATGCTAGAATAAAGCCAATATATTGTGACAATGCTCATAGTCTCATCAATAAATATATTTTCAACATTTAAACAGATTTTTTTTAATATAACCTGTTGACAGAAAGTTATCTCCATAATTATTTTTAAAGAAATAACATTTTCAAGTGACAAAGGTGTGAGCATAATTTTTCTTTCAGGATCACCAACGCAGATACGTTGGAGGACTTTTACTCCAGGACTGCTTTCTGGGTCTAGGCCAGAGAATTGCCTCAAAGTTCATTTTGGTACATCAGCCATTCTTATACAGAATCACACTTACAGAGTCCTGTAAGCTGGGATCCAGCATATCTACCTTCATTCAAGCCCACAGCAGTCCTGCTGAGAATTCATGTTGGCTCCATGCAGTCTTCAGGATTCCATTACAGCAAAATCGGCACCTAGAGCTACATATATATGTTTAAAAATTTATTGACAATAATGAAAGCTGTCTCCTGAAATTCAACTCAAAGCATGTGAAGAGTGAAATGCCAGTCAAAGAGGTTTTTCTGCCTGTCTACTTTCTGCACATTTGTAGAGCATGTTTTTCTCCCACTGTGGAACATAAAAATAAAAACTTTAATGATATGTGTTAGAAGGACTTAAGATCTGCATCACTACTATTGAATCCTAATTTTTGATTCTCAATAGGAAAGTCATGTTGAGTTACAGTAATCAAGCAATAGTTCAAACGAAAAGGCTAAAAATAATTTGAAATATTATCAAATTACAAAGTATTGCTTCTCATAAACAAAGCTGCACACAAAATTCAAACTATTATAAATTCACAATTTGAAGAGCTATTTAAAAGCATGGAAATTGTTACTTTGAAACTTTACAAACTGTTACGTGTGTGGGCTTCTAAGAATATGCCATGTTAAATGTGTCACGTTGTGTAAACACAGTTATAGGCGTATCTCCATGGCCTTCTCTTTTCAGATGTTGCTGAGCATCTTTATGAAAATCCCTTGGAGATGAAAAATGTGGGAACTGTCAGTGCATTTCCATCTGATTCTTCCAATTCCTACCCTATAGCTATCACAATTAACTTCTTTTTCAGAGGGTCACACTATTTAAGCTGATACAGAACAAGCTCTGTATCTTGGGCAGGTGACTATTCAGTGCACTGAACGGTAGATTTTAAAGCAGTCTCAACACAGCTCACAGTAGATCCGTCAGCCCAGTGTTTCTTCCAACTCATAGCGACCCCGAGCTTTACTGGCCACTACAAGGATGTGAACGGGTGGACAGGTGGGGAAGGTGCTTAAAAACAGGAATCTTCAGAAGGCCGTTGCTTCGTTGCAGTCAGGAACATTGCACATCTAAAACTCAGGTTAACCACCACCTACTGGAATGACTGGAAAAGTGGTAACTTGCTCGTTGTGCTTCCTTTTTCACACCACTGAGCCAATACATTTTGGATCTAATAGAATTCAATCGTGGAACCAAATGTTTACAATTTCTCAAGAGCCAATGTTCAACTGTAGGTGTTTTTTCATTCTGTTGAGTTACCTGTGTACAGAGTAATACAGTATATTAAAAAGAATGGCCTATGAAAGACATTGTGTGTTATGTTCCCCCATATCTTTGCAAAATCCAGCATGAATAATGATGGATTTTTTTCTTTTAAATGGCCTTTTTATGCCATTTGGCTATTTTAAATGACCATTTATACCAGATGATGTATAGAAAACATCAAATAAAAATGAGAAACAAAATAATAGATCTTAATCACTGTTAAAAGGTTGCATGTCAAGATTACTATAGTTAACACTGCTGTAATATATAGGCAAGTTTTTAAAAGGGTTCTTATCACAAGGAGAATATTTTTCTTTTAAGATGGAGGTTAGCTAAACTTGCTGTGGTAATCATTTCACAATATATGTAAATCAAACCATTATGCTGTGTACCTTTAACTTATGCAGTGATGTATGCCAGTTACTCTCAATAAAGCTGGGGGAAAGAGTTTTTTTTTAAAGACTGTATGTTAGGTTCACTTTCACTCTTAACATTTTATGTCAAAACTTATACACAAGAAAGAAAAGTAAAATTTAACCTCATAAGTAAAATTTACCTCATAAACTGACAGTATAATAAGAGTATCAAAAGGCATCTTTAAGTACATCAGAGAGAGTTTTCATAATGAGATTCAGAAGACAGCATTAGTATTGGTCTTTAAATTGATGCTTTTAGCAGCACTTTTTGGAGAAGGAAATGGCAACCCACTCCAGTGTTCTTGTCTGGAGAATCCCAGGGATGGGGGGAGCCTGGTGGGCTGCCGTCTCTGGGGTTGCACAGAGTTGGACACGACTGAAGCAACTTAGCAGCAGCAGCACTTTTAAAAATTCAAAATAGGTGTGTTTGAGACTCATGCACTGATCCACAACACATGAGAAATATATATATGACCTGTTTGTCAGATAAAAGCTGACACTTTGCTTTTGAGCACTTGAAATGTGTCTAGTATGACTGAGAAACTGATTTTAATTTGGTTTAAATGAAAATCTTGTATAAAATATTTTTCCATTAAGCAAAATGTGGTTGTTTTGGTATGGCAATTTAATTTAACCAATGAATATTTGGCAACCAAACTGAGATGGTGCTATTATTAAAGACGCATACCAAAAAAAAAAAAAAAATCTAAACTACACTGTGGAATTTTATACTGAATATATCATGTAAAATATTACTAAAATCAATTTCCCCCATCTTTAACTTTTTAAATCTGACTCACATATTTCTATTGGACAACATTGCTATAGTTACTTCCTAAGTTTAAGAAGGGCTCTACAGGAAACAAAACAAATAATAAAAAAATCTATTCAAATACATCTATTTCCTTATGTTTAGAAATTCCTTTCAAGGATACTATTACCTATGGCTAGATAGATCTAAGATGAGCTTTTAGAGGAGAGTGAAGCTAAGCATGTCCAGGACCTTAAGTTTTAACTTAATAAAGTTTTAAGAAATTAGTTCTTCAAAAACAAGTACACAATTATTCTAAATCTATAGGAAAGAAACCAATTAATAGGAAATACAAATTATAGCCTTTTAGCCACCTGTAGAAAAGTACCTAAAAATTCAGAGCCTTTAAAAATGACTACGACCACCCACAGGCAGTAACGCATAGCCCTTTATCAATGGCTGCTCAACTGGAAGGGATTCCAACTAGTCTATAGTTTGCTTCTGGCGTAGGATACATTTAGTCTTTAGCTGTTCCAGCTCATGCATTTTCTGGTAGTATTTCACTGTTCCTCTTAACAGTATTCTATGTATCAGTCATGAACAATTAACCAAAACAGGAAGATTCCAGGCAACTTTCAAAGGATTATTCACTATTGACAAACATAAGGTAAGGACCTAGCAGAAGCAGAAAAGATTAAGAAGTGCAAGAATACACAGAAAAACTATACAAAAAAATGGCTTCATGACCTGGATAACCATGATGGCGTGGTCACTCACCTAGAGCCAGACATCCTGGAGGTGAAGTCAAGTGGACCTTAGAATGCATTACTACGCACAAAGCTAGTGGAGATGGAATTCCAGCTGAGCTATTTAACATCCTAAAAGATGAAGTGCTGCATTCTCAATATGTCAGCAAATTTAGAAAGCTCAGCAGTGGCCACAGGACTGGAAAAGGTCAGTTTTCATTCCAATCCCAAAAGAAGAGCAGTTCCCAAGAATGTTCAAACTATTGTACAACTGTACTCATTTCACATGCTAGCAAGGTAATGCTCAAAATCCTTCAAGCCAGCCTTCAACAGTACATGAACCAAGAACTTTCAGATGTACAAGTTGGATTTACAAAGGCAGAGAAACCAGAGATCAAACTGCCAACAAGCTAGACAGCCTATTAAAAAAAAGAGACATCACTCTGACAAGAAAGCTCTGTATAGCCAAAGCTATGTTTTCCCAGTAGTCGTACAGATGTGAGAATTGGCCCATAAAGAAGCCTGAGCACTGTAGAACTGACGCTTTTGAATTGTGGTACTGGAGAAGACCGCTGAGAGTCCCTCGGACTGCAAGATCAAACCAGTCAATCCTAAAGGAAATCAGTCCTGAATATTCGTTGGAAGGACTGATGCTGAAGCACCAATACTTTGGCCACCTGATGCAAANCGCTTTTGAATTGTGGTACTGGAGAAGACCGCTGAGAGTCCCTCGGACTGCAAGATCAAACCAGTCAATCCTAAAGGAAATCAGTCCTGAATATTCGTTGGAAGGACTGATGCTGAAGCACCAATACTTTGGCCACCTGATGCAAAGAGCCGACTCATTGGGAAAGACTCTGATGCTGGGAGAGGACGGAAGGCAGAAGGACAAGGGGACAACAAGGATGCGGATGGTTATTAGGTTGGTGTAAAAGTAATTGCAGTTTTGCACTGCTGAAGTTTGCCATTTGGTATTGGAATACATTCTTAAATGTGGTTATGTTATATATCATTTTAATGCACATTTCTTGCTTTATGTTTTTTGCTAATGACATTACTTGTTGTTTTAAACTAGGGAAATGATGTTAGACAAAAAGCAAATTCGAGTGATTTTCTTATTCAGGTTCAAAATGGGTCATAAAGAAGTGGAGACAACTCACAACATCAACACCACCTTTGGCCCAGGAACTGCTAACGAACATAGAGTGCAGTGGTGGTTCAACAAGCTTTACAGAGAGGATCGAAGCTGATCCTCTTACAACTGCATGAGAAGTTGCTGAAGAACTCAACAGTAACCATTTTATAGTCATTTGAAGCGAATTGAAGAGGTGAAAGAGCTCAAGAAGTGGGTGCCTCGTGAGCTGACCAAAAAAAATTTTTTTTGAAGTATCCTCTCTCTTATTCTACACAATAAAACGAACCACTCCTCAACTGGATTGAGAGTGTAAAGAAAAGTGGGTTTTATATGATAACTGGTGACAACCAACTCAGTGGTTAGACTGACAGGACGCTCCAAAGCACTTTGCGAAGTCAGACTTGCACCAAAAAATGTATTTGGTGGTCTGCTGCCTGTTTGATCCACTACAGCTTTCTGAATCCCACTGAAACCAGTACATCTGAGAAGTATGCTCAGCAAATCGAAGAGGTACACCAAAACCTGCAGCCAGCAATGGCCAACAGAAAGGGCCCAATTCTGCACAACACCACCTGACTGCACATCACACAGCTGACACTCCGGAAGTTAAACGGAGTGGGCTAGGAAGCTGTGCCTCATCCGCCACGTTCACCTAACCTCTCGCGGACCTAGTACCACTTCTTCAAGCATCTCAACAACTTTTTGCAGAGAAAAGGCTTCCATAACCAGCAAGAGGCAGAAAATGCTTTCCAAGAGTTCATCAAATCCCAAAGCAAGGATTTTTACACTTTAGGAATAAACAAACTTATTTATTGTTGCCAAAAATGTATTGACTGTAATGGTTCCTATTTTGATTAATAATGTGTCTAAGCTGAGCACCGAAGAATTGATGCTTTTGAACTGTGGTGTTGGAGAAGACTCTTGAGTCCCTTCGACTGCAGGATCCAACCAGTCCATTCTGAAGGAGATCAACCCTGGGATTTCTTTGGAAGGAATGATGCTAAAGCTGAAACTCCAGTACTTTGGCCACCTCATGCAAAGAGTTGACTCATTGGAAAAGACTCTGATGCTGGGAGGGATTGGAGGCAGGAGGAGAAGGGGACGACCGAGGATGAGATGGCTGGATGGCATCACTGACTCGATGGACGTGAGTCTGAGTAAACTCCGGGAGATGGTGATGGACAGGGAGGCCTGGCGTGCTGCGGTTCATGGGGTCGCAAAGAGTTGGACACGACTGAGCGACTGAACTGAACTGAAGCCTAGTTATGATTTAAAATTTACAGTCCGAAACCACCATCACGTTTGTACCAGCCTAACAGACAGCATCACTGACTCAGTGGACCTGAATCTGAGCAAACTCTGGGAGACAGTGGAGGACAGAGGAGCCTGGTGTGCTGCAGTCTCTGGAGTCATAAAGAGTTGGGCATGACTTAGCAGCTGAACAACAAATTAATTATGGACATATTCTTAACACCTGATATAAGGTAATTAGCAGCCCAAAGCTGTAAATAACATCCAAGCCACCTGAATACGTGAAATGTGTGCTTATGTGAAGTTCTAGCTGTGGGATAATCAGTGTGCCAACACGGTAGTTTCTGGATAAGTTTAGCAGCTTATTGAGAGGCTACATGCTAAAGGGGATAAGGGAATGGGTAGCAAGCATTGTGAAGTGGGACACAATTTGTAATCACCCAGTGTGGGGATGGTTCCCAATCAGGCACATCTGATTCTTTAGACACGCTCACACAATGAGTGGACACATTCACATTCCTTTACAAAGCACAGCATACATATGTACAACCACAAAGAGCTTGAAATTATTTTGGGATTCAAAAACAGTACATGACTAATAATTAAGGCCTCCACACCTAACAGGGAAAAAGGATGCCGCCAGTCCCAAGACTTATGGCCATAGCAGGACAGTGTTACTGTCAAATGCTGGTTAGAACACACTCAGATTACACACGGCCACTTATCAGAGTCTTCATGCTTTTGTCAAGCTGCTGATTGGGGCAGGTGCTGGTGGGGAGGGCCAGGGTTGGGAGTGAAGAAGCAGAACATTTTTCTGACAGCGCAAAAGGATAAAACTGCTTTTAGTAATATTCTGACATATCCAAAATAGTAACTTCCAACATCTAGTCAATATATTTTTTTAAGAACTAAGGACAGTTTCTGTTTTGGGGGTTTTTTTTTTTTGGAGTAAGTCTTTAAAATCCACATGTATGACTATGTATATATCAGTTCTACTCTGACAGGATCTTTGGGAATGAAGGCCATGAATCTGCATTTTTAATAAGCTCTCTTGGTAATTCTTAGGATTTGGCACCGGGATTCTTAAAGTAACTGTGCTAAAGATAAGTTTCTCATTCCTCTACCTCACCTACTTCTCCCTTTTTAGTGAAGACCACAGAAACATTCCATCAAGAGAACATAATGATTAACAGAACGTACGTGCACATTTCATATCTGTACAAGCATTTCAGCTATGGTCATACCAGTTCAATACACTGTTTCATTTATAGCATGTGTTATCTTTGTGTGTGTACTCAGTCACCCAGTCGTGTCCAACTCTGCGATCCTCTGTCCATGGATTTTTCCAGGCAAGAAATACTGGAGCAGGTTGCCATTTCCTACTCCAAAGGATCTTTCTGACCCAGAGATTGAACCTGTGTCTCTTGCATTTCCTGCGTGGCAGGGAGATTCTTTGCCACTGTGCCAGCTGGGAAACCCCTGTGTTATCTCTACCAATTCTATATATTTAACATAATTTGTGCCAAATAACTACACAAATTAGCTTATTAAAATGGACTTGAGAAAACTCTATTACCTTGGGAGAATACCAACACCCACAGGGGTAACTCAATAAGATATTCATACAATTTTATATAAATAATGCAGTAATC
Source organism: Oreotragus oreotragus (assembly GCA_006410675.1). Lineage (NCBI taxonomy): Eukaryota > Metazoa > Chordata > Mammalia > Artiodactyla > Bovidae > Oreotragus > Oreotragus oreotragus. The sequence goes on from SJYX01011351.1 coordinate 448,766, forward strand.
ATAAGTCATAAATGATAAACTTTAAAGGCTTAGAAGGCTAAATAATTAGACAATGCAATTAGATTCATTTGTGGGAAACCAACAAAATATCAAGATTCAATATGCATAACAGTTTGCAACTGAAACATCTAAGAAAAAGCTTTTCCTATTTTTTTTTTTTTGAAGCTAGAATAAGACTGTCACTTTACTAGAGGAAGGCTATCCTTTTTACTTGCATTATAGCTTATAGTGAAAAAATGTTTAATGAGCAGGATATTAAAAAAACACAGCATTTACAAAGCAACATCTTTGTAAAGCATTTTTTCTTGTTATGTTTCCGGAAACTACAGAAGGAAAGCCTAAAGTTTACAAATTTATGATCCAGGCTCTAACCTATAGAGTACACAATAACCCTCAGATGCAATGAAATATGACAGATCTCATCATCCAACATAAAAGCTGTATACTGAATGCTACTGAAGAAAAGTAAGGCCATTTACTTGTTAGTTTTCCCAGTCTGTGCAAGGCAAAGCCTCCTCTTCGTCCTCTGATTCAGGGGATGCTTCTTTGATTCTTCTAAGAGCTTCATGGATGCTCCGTGTTAGAGGGTCTGTGTCAGGCAGAAGCGTGAAGGATTCTCTCAAGACTTCCTTCTGTACCTTCTTCAATTTTACCCCCTTTCTTATTTGTGCCAAGATGTTATTACTATCATCTTCATCAGGAAAAGGAGGCAGAGTTCGCTGTTCAACCTTTTTCAGATGGAAACTACCACGCTTCAAGGAAGCTAGCACCTCATCCATGGGTGAGCTCACTTTAGAAAATGGAAGAGAACAAACAGCTAGTTAGGACTGTGCCTAAGAGTGGGAAACTGTACAACTTTTAATACTTTAGGACTGTGACAGTCCAGGAAGCTAAAAGCACATCAATAGAAGGGACCATGAAACATGGACAAAACTTTGTCAGAACACAGGGGATACTAATTATGTTTGTTTAAAAAAAAAAGTTCCAAGACTCAAATTCCATGTCAAGCATTGCTAGTACTTCTATTGTTTCCTGTGTGAGAGAAGAGAGCAGACTGGGAACTGTGAGCGGGGATGATCTTTAGTAATATTATGGTTGAGATTCCAAAAGGGTTTCCATAATACAAAAATCCAATCTAAATTCAGACAGTGACTGGATTGCACATTTAATTAAAGAAACTTAAATTCTGGCTCATTATGGTGATGATTTTCTTTTTTTAAAATAACTTTCACATATGATATTCTACTTGGGTTATGGTAAGAAATATCCTACAGGATGGTCTCTTAGATTAAAATTTAATATACAGATAAAATAGTCTCTCCATGAAGGTTAAAGCTCCTTAAGGGCCAAAATTATTCACTGTTTCAAAAACAGCTTTATGAAGGCATATCTGAAATGCCCTTTTCTTCTTTGCTTCTTTATACAACAACATGCCAGGGTCCTCAATAAATATGTAGCCAAATGTTACATGAATCTGCTAATGTTATTCTGACCAGACAGCTTCCCTGTTTTTATATTTCTGAGATTTAAAATCAGATTCTAACATTAAAGGAGCCACCTAAAATATGTTACCAAAGAGATCAAGTCAAAAGATAAAATTTTAAAAACATGCCTAAGAGCTCAAGCAGGCCCACATTTATTCGTGTCTGCACCCATCTGCAAACATGGGTTGGTAAGAATTCTGCCAGGGTGAGACCTTGAGAACCTGTTTGCTATCAAATAATGTTCAAAAATATAATGTTTAAAGCTTTGTAATCTGAGGACAAAAATGGTCTTTAACTATATGCCTCAGTCAACAGATGAACTCAGTGTTTTTAACCTACCTCTCCTCCTTTGCAAGCCTTCAGCCGTCTTTCTGAGCTTCTTCCTGGCGCTGACGAGCTGGCTGCTGTCGAAGAGGTGTGCTGAAGGGGCACTGGCTGACTTTGGGATCCTCTTTTCGCTCCCTTCCATCTGGGGCAGGCCTTTCTCCAGGGTCTCGGGGGTGCCGTCCTGACCCACGGGCAAAGGTGGTGGGGGCGGGGG
>SJYX01011351.1:451264-483128 GCA_006410675.1 Oreotragus oreotragus
GGGGAGGCGTGGGAGGCAGAGGGGGTGGGAGTGGCCCCACTGGGAGGGAGCCTGCTTCGCAGTCAACAGTATTTAACAGTGGACGAGACACAGGGGGAGGCAGCTCAGCGGTAAAGCCGCTGGGAAGTGATGAGGTGGCTTCAAGTTGTGCTGATGGATGACCTTCAGGTGGGGTGAGGCTCTGGGCATCTGCTGCCTGTGATGACCTGAGCTTGGCCCTTCCTTCATCCACTGCCCCCCTTTTCTCTTCGACCTGTAGCACTCCTGGCAGGCTGTCACACTGGTCTTCACAGGACACGGGGCTGGCTGTACTTCTTCTTCTTGCATGAGCCAGTCGCAATCGGGTTGATTTAAGTATGACCTGGCCTGGATATCTCTAAGAAATCAGAAGTTATTATAACTCATTAGATTAGAATTTATGAACAAATGACTGTTTATTTTCTCCATCTAATGCAAGGTGTTATTTTAGAGCTTTTGTGATTTTTCAGGGAAAGATATACAGAAAAACAAACATTAAGATGTAATACCTTACAAAAAATTATCACTAAACTCTCTTATTTGCTTATCAAATCCCTATAAAAAGACCGTTAGTAATAAAAGTACTACTTTAAATGGAAAAATATTAGCAGGTAAAATTCAAAACAAATGATGTCAAACATATATATGCCTTTTTATTGCTAAAAAACTATTCTTAGTTTCCTACATGTATTTTCCAAATGCTCAGACAAAAATTAAAACATTAATGTTCTTAAATAGTTAAGTGGTATTTTTTTTTAAGCTGCGAAAACAATATATGCATTTTATGATAAAATTCTGTAAAGCAATTATTCAAAAAAAAATTTAAAAATGACAAGAGAATCAACCTACCAAAAAAGAAAAGAAAATGATAAAAAAATTTTTGTTAGGAGTACTGATAGAGCTCCAATCTTTTTATTATGGTAAAACATAGCCATAATGCATTTGGTAAACAACATTTTCTTAATACAAGCCTTATCCCTTTGTTAAGGACCCCATTCCCACCTCACTCTTTGACTTGATCAAAAGCTGCCTTCTCCTGCCAGGAGATCCTTCAGAATAAAGAGGAGAAATAAGGCCTTGAGTAGCTGCAAAGAACTAAAACTACCGAGTCTAAGCACATTCCTAGGAAGTGCGCAGCTGCTGCAGTGGCAGTGTCTGGAGTCATGGATGAGCTTGGCAAGAGACCTGCTAAAGCCTTCCTCATGTATGCTGACCCACCTTCTAATTCTCCCACCGGTCAGGTTATTACCACAAGTTGATGTGCACAGAATTAATAACAAGCTGATACTTGAAACGGATGGTTAGTTACTAGCTAACTTTTATGAAACTCAAGAGGAATCCAGACTTCCCAAAGGTCCTGACTATTCCTCTTATACCACTGAAATGGTAAGCCAAGACGGCCATGACTGTAATTGTTTTCTAAATAACAAAAGGAAAATCAAGTTTTTCTCATAAAAGAGATGTTACAATAGTATTAGCTCTGTTTAAAAACCAATGAACAATAATAAATTGACCACACTTTTACTACCTGTTTAAAATTTCGAAGTCTATCCAGTGTTTTCTGTCTTTCTTGGCTAACCCAGGCACTTTTTCTTTCTTCTTCATCATGTAATTTATCTCTTTTCTGGTTAAAAAAAAAATAGTAATTCCATTATGATGTGTCCCACTGTATTTTATCATTAATAGAAAAAAAGGAAAGTTCTCTCAATATATATGCTGTATTACTCCAAAGAATGATATGTTAAACAATGTTTTGTGGCATGAAACACCGTTAGCTTTAATAGAAATGAAATTGTTTCACTTTCTGCATGTAATACCAATTAAAAGATGTTTACTCTGCAAAGTAAAATAATATTTTCTCTGAACTGAAAAATATTTCACATTTGCAGTTCTAGCTAACTCAAATATTAATAGTTGACCTTAAAAATAAAAAATAACCACTTAGTAATTTAGATATTATATATAGGTTAAGCCTGGTGTTCTGCAAATGTCTACTATTACTGAACCTGTTCCTCCTGCTACAAATCTGTGTCAGTATCTCATTCATTTTTTTCCCTCCCTATTCCCTAATCCCAAACTGGGAATACACTATCATCCACCCAATGTTGGTCAAGTTAAACATGAATTCCTCTTCCTAGAGGAAGGAAAGTGGAATTCTTGGCAGGAGGTTAAAGACTAGAAGGAGTGTTTCTGACAGCCTCACTGCTGAAGGTCAAGTGACAGATATGTGGCTGTCATTGACGGAATGCCTGAAGAGTGCTACTACGGCCAACCACCTCCCGAGAGGGATGCACTGTCACATAGGACAGAGACCGGTTTTATCTCCTGCTTAGGTGGTTTGGACCCTTTGTATAGAAATCAGCCTCTGGACTCATGATCAGGGTGGGGCAAGGGTGAGTAAAGATGAACATTCTTCCATCTCTTCTTGTGGCAGGTCAAGAAGACCCTTTCCGTTTAGAGGGCTCTCACTGGGAGAGTTCACAAAAGCCATTTATTGGTAGGTTAAGTCAGGCAGTCCAGATTGCCCTATGTAATGCTTAAGGTTTCCAGATGGGAAAATTTGAAAAGATATGACTTGAGTTTATTAAAAGAAATAAAGATCCCAGGCAGATTTTCTCCTTTAGAGAGGAAAGCCCAGAGTGGCTCAAGGATACAGTGAGGCAAGAACTTATTCCAGCTCCTCACCCCTACTCTGTATTCAGTTCCATTTACAAAACTGAGCCAGCAGAAGGAAGGAATGAAAAGCTGTCATATGCATATGTGGTAACCACCTGGAATGGGAGTGGGCATGTACCTTCCCACACTGGGATACAGGCCACAGAACCCTTGGGGACAAAGGGTCTTCTAAGGCCTTGTCTCAGAGATGAACAGTTTTTTGTACTTAGAGGGTACGATCTAATGCATACAGGGCTTAGTACTTGAGAAAAAATTAAGTTATCTAAAAGATACTCAGCGTTTCAAACTGTGAATCTGCATCTCTAATCATAATAAACAAATAGTTGGAGTTTCAGAAATATTTGAAATTCAGAAATACAACTGGTCAATCATATTGCTGGTCTGTTAGCAGATATATCCAGACTCAGATCTTACTATTATCTAAAAGACCCCAAATGCAAAGTTTCAGATATGTTCAGGTATGAACTAACAGGTTTATATGGACTTTTCATAGAGCACAGTATTACTGCAACTGAAATCAACAGGCCTGGGTTGAATATCACCCCCTATTTCCACCCCTTGTTAGCTACTGGCAAGTCATTTAATGAAGATAATCTACTCTTTGGGCGGGGAGTGGTGTGTATTAATCACTCAGTCGACCCTTTTGTGGGTGGGTAGAGGATACTTATTAGATGGTGACACAAGGAGCTTTGAGTTTCTGTTAACACTGTGTCAACCTGGGTGCTGGTTGCATGCATATGTTCATCTCATGAAAGTTAAAACTTACGAGCTATACACTTGTGTGTGTGTGTATGCATCTGCAGATTGATAAAAGTGGTTTAAAATTAGATTTGATCTAAGCCAACTTTCATTTTCCTCTAGCTTTGCATGTTAAAGAAAGGTGGATTCGTTTTCCTACAATGAGGTATTCCACCCAAAGTCAGTAGTAGGCAAAATTACTAACATGAGGCAGATGACATTTATCTTTGAGATTTCCCCAAATATCAATTTCCTCATTTTTACTCATCTTTGCCACATAAAATTCTTTGAGAAAGGATTTGACACTCATTCATTCTAAGAAGCTAATTAGCTATTCCATTCACAAAAGTATTGGCATGTTATCAGAATCCACAATCTTCATGTAATAAGAAACACATTCTAAGTGTGGAATCTAGTAACAAGCAGATAGTGTAGGTGCCGATAGTGATAATAGTAGGCATTCTTATTCATTGAATTCTTTACTGGCCCATAGTCTGACTTTTCTTACAAAGCAGCTCTTGACCCATGAAAACAGTAATGAAAAATAAAAATACAGTAAAATTTCTGTTAATTTAAGATTATTTTACAGCTTATGGGTAGTTTGGTTACTTTTTATGTTTTAAATTCAAGAGTTTTAGCTGTGTGCCCTAAAGAGCTTGAGGGATAACTTCAAGACACCTACAGCAGCAGCTAACATCACTCAATCACAACAAATTAGAAGCTTTCTTGTTAACAGATCAAGAAAAGACAAATCTCTCATCACTCCTTTCAATACCACACTGGAAATCCTAGTGAATGCAATAAGAAAAATAAATAAAAGATATACGGATTGCATTCAAAAGAACTAAATTGCCTTTATTTGCATATGACATGACGGTATATATAGAAAATCTGAAAGAAGAACCAAAAAAATATGACTAGAACTAATAATAGGAAAATTGCAGGATATAGGGTTGACATATTGCGTTGACCACAAATTAGGCTGCTGCTGCTGCTGCTGCTAAGTCACTTCAGTTGTGTCCGACTCTGCGCAACCCCATAGACGGCAGCTCACCAGGCTCCCCCATCCCTGGGATTCTCCAGGCAAGAACACTGGAGTGGGCTGCCATTTCCTTCTCCAATGCATGAAAGTGAAAAGTGAAAGTGAAGTTGCTCAGTCATGTCCAACTCTTTGCAACCCCACAGACTGCAGTCTACCAAGCTCCTCCATCCATGGGATTTTCCAGGCAAGAGTACTGGAGTGGGTTTCCATTGCCTTCTCCACAAATTAGGCTAACCTAGTATAAAAGCCAATTAGCCAACTGCTTTCTAATAAAACAGTAATGAAATGCTGGAATAAAAAACCTTTTATATCATACCTACAGCACTGTTTACATTCAGTTCAGTTTAGTCGCTCAGTTGTGTCCGACTCTTTCCGACCCCATGGACTGCAGCATGCCGGGCTTCCCTGTCCATCACCAACTCCCGAAGCCTACTCAAACTCATGTCCATCACGTCAGTGATGCCATCCAACTATCTCATCCTCTGTCATTCCCCCTCTCCTCCCCTTTTCAGTCTTTCACGCATCACGGTCTTTTCCAATGAGTCAGTTCTTCCCATCAGGTGGCCAAAGTATTGGAGTCTCAGCTTCAGCATCAGTCCTTCCAACGAATATTCAGGACTGATTTCCTTTACAATGAACTGGTTGGATCTCCTTGCAGCCTCAGTTCAGTTCAGTCACTCAGTCGTGGCCAACTCTTTGCGACCCCATGAATTGCAGCACGCCAGGCCTCCCTGTCCATCACCAACTCCCAGAGTTCACTCAGACTCACGTCCATCAAGTCAGTGATGGCATACAGCCATCTCATCCTCTGTCGTCCCCTTTTCCTCCTGTCCCCAGTCCCTCCCAGCATCAGAGTCTTTTCCAATGAGTCAGCTCTTCGCATGAGGTGACCAAAGTACTGGAGTTTCAGCTTTAGCATCATTCCTTCCAAAGAACACCCAGGACTGATCTCCCTTAGAATGGACTGGTGGGACTGGTCCTTTGCAGTCCACAGGACTCTCAAGAGTCTTCTCCAACACCACAGTTCAAAAGCATCAATTCTTCGGCGCTCAGCTTCCTTGGTGGTCCATTGGTTAAGATTCTGCCTTGCAGTCTAAGAGACTCTAAAGAGACTTCTCCAACACCACAGTTCTAAAGCATCAATTCTTGGCACACCCCCAAAAAGAAGACAAATTTAGGTATAAATCTAATAAAATGTGTACAAGATCTATATGGAAAGAAAACTTTCAGACATGTTTAGGTATGAACTGATGGATATTTATACATAACTATCAGTTCAGTTCAGTCACTCAGTGGTGTCCAACTCCTTGTGACCCTATGGACTGCAACATGCCAGGCTTCCCTGTCTATCACCAACTCCTGGAGCTTGCTCAAACTCATGTACATCAATCAGTGATGCCAACCAACCATCTTATCCTCTGTTGTCCCCTTCTCCTGCCTTCAATCTTTTCCAGCATCAGGGTCTTTTCCAATGAGTCAGTTCTTTGCACCCGGTGGGCAAAGTATTGGAGCTTCAGCATGAATCCTTCCAATGAATGTTCAGGACTGATTTCCTTTAGAATTGAATGGTTTGATCTCTTTACAGTCCAAGGGACTCTCAAGTGTCTTCTTCAACACCTCAAGGGACTCTCAAGTGTTTTCTCCAACACCTCAGTTTGAAAGCATCAATTCTTCGGCATTCAGCCTTCTTTATGGTCCAGCTCTCACATCCATACATGATTCCTGGGGAAACCATAGCTTTGGCTATATGTATCTTTGTCAGCAAAGTAATGTCTCTGCTTTTTAATATGCTGTCTAGGTTGGTCATAGCTTTCTGTCCAAGAAGCAAGCGTCTTTTAATTTCATGGCTGCAGTCACTATCTGCAGTGATTTGGAGCCCAAGAAAATAAAATCTGTCACTGTTTCCATTGTTTCCACATCTATTTGCCATGAAGTGATGGGACCGGATGCCATGATCTTAGTTTTCTGAATGCTGAGTTTTAAGCCAGCTTTTTCACTCTCCTCCTTCACTTTCATCAAGAGGCTCTTCAGTTCCTCTTCGCTTTCTGTCATAAGGGTGGTGTCATCTGCATATCTGAGGTTATCGATATTTCTCCCGGCAATCTTGAGTCCAGCTTATGCTTAATCCAGACTGGCATTTCACATGATGTACTCTGCATACACAGAGTGACAATATACAGCCTTGACGTACTCCTTGTCTAATTTTGAACCAGTCCATTGTTCCATGTCTGGTTCTAACTGGTGCTTCTTGACCTGCATACAGGTCTCCCTGGAGGCAGGTAAGGTGGTCTGGCAGTCCCATCCCTTTAAGAATTTTCCAGTTTGTTGTGATCCACACAGTCAAAGGCTTTGGTGTAGTCAATAAAAGAGAAGTAGATGTTTTTCCTGGAACTCTCTTACTTTTTTGATGATCCAGTGGATGTTGGCAATTTGATCTCTGATTCCTCTGCCTCTTCTAAATCCAGCTTGGACATCTGGAAATTCACGGTTCACATACTGTTGAAGACTGGTTTGCAGAATTTTGAGCATTACTTTGCTAGCATGTGAGATGAGTGTAATTGTGCAGTAGTTTGAACATTCTTTGGCATTGCCTTTCTTTGGAATTGGAATGAAAACTGACCTATCTTTTCCAGTCCTGTGGCCACTGCTTAGTTTTCCAAATTTGCTGGCATATTGAGGGTAGCACTTTCACAGCATCATCTTTGAGGATCTGAGATGGCTCAACTGGAATTCCATCACCTCCACTAGCTTTGTTTGTAGTGATGCTTCCTAAGGCCCACTTGACTTCGGACTCTAGGATGTCTGGGTCTAGGTGAGTGATCACACCATCGTGGTTATTTGGGTCATGAAGATCTTTTTTATATAGTTCTTCTGTGTATTCTTGCTACTTCTTCTTAATATCTTCTGTTTCTGTTCTTTATTGTGCCCATCTTTGCATGAAATGTTTCCTTGTTATCTCTAATTTTCTTGAAGAGATCTTCTAGTCTTTCCCATTCTATTGTTTTCCTCTATTTCTCTGCAGTGATCACTGAGGTAGGCTTTCTTATCTCTCCTTGCTATTCTTTGGAACTCTGCATTCAGATGGGTATACCTTTCCTTTTCCTCTTTGCCTTTTGCTTCTCTTCTTTTCTCAGCTATTTGTAAGGCCTCCTCAGACAACCATTTTGCCTTTTTGCATTTCTTTTTCTTGGGGACAGTCCTGATCACTGACTCCTGTATTATGTCACCAACCTCCATCCATAGTGCTTCAGGCACTATGTCTATCTATCAGATCTAATCCCTTGAATCTACTTGTCACTTCCACTGTATAATCATAAGGGATTTTTTGATTTACATCATACCTGAATAGTCTAGTGGTTTTCCTTTCTTTAATTTAAGCCCATATATAACTATATGTAGTTATGTAAGTATAACTCTTATAAAAGAAATCAAAGAAAAACTAAAGAGATTCTCTGTTCATGTATAGGAAGACTCACTACTGTTAAGATTTCAACTACTCCCATCTTGAGCTATACATTCAGTGCTATCTTAATCAAAATCTCAGCTCTTATTTTAAAGTTTGTTTGGAGAGGCAAAAAAACCTAGATCAATGGAACAGAATAGAGAGCTCAAACAAATATAATCAACATATCTTTAAAGGAGCAAAGAAAATTCCATGGAAAAATTGCAGTCTTTTCAGTAAATGGTGCTAGAGCAACTAACCATCCACATTTAAAAAAGAAGAAAATGGGGAGGGGGGAGACAATTTAGCCCTACACTCTTCACAAATATTAACTAAAAATGGATCACAGAATTAAACGTAAAATGGGAAATTATAAAGCTTGTAGAATATAACATTGGAGAAAATTTATGACCTTGGGTTTGGTGGTGACTTTTTAGATACACCACCAATGGTACATCAAACAAAGATTTGGTAAGCTGGATTTCATTGAAATTAAAAACTCTGTTTTGGGAGATACTGTTAAAGAATGAAAACGCAAGTCACAGATTGGGAGAAAGTATTTTCAATAGATATATCTGAAAGGGGCTATTATCCTGAAGAAAACAAATAACCTAATTAAAAATTAAAAAGTAACACTTACTAAAGAAGAGGTACAGATGGCAGATAAGCTGTGTGAGAACATGCCTAATATCATACAATTAGGGAACTGCGAACTAAAAGCAGCTATGAGATACCACTACACACCTACTAGGAATGGCTAAACTCCAAAACACTGACAACACTAAATGCTGGTGAGGATGTGGAGTAAAAGGAACTCTATTCACTGCTAGTGAGAATGTAAAACGGTGTAGGCACTCTGGAAGACTGTTTGGCAGTTTACTACAAGGTAAGCATACTCTTCCTGTAAGATCCCATCATACTCTTTGCGGTTTACCCAAAAGAGCTGAAAATTTAATGTACACACGTAACCATTCCCATGTTATCAGCTTTACTTCTAACTGTCAAAACTTGGAAGGAAGATGTCTTCACTAAGTGGATGGACAAATACACTGTGGTACATACAGGCAATGGAATATTATGCAGGGCTAAGAAATAAGCTACCATGCCATGCAAATAACACAGAGGAACCTTAAGTGCAAACTACAAGTTAAATAAGCAAATATGAAAAAGCTACGTAAGTGTGTGGTTCCAATTAAATGTTCTGGGGAAGACAAAACAAAAACATCAGTGGTTGCCAGGAGTTTGTGGAGAGAGGGGTATGAAGAGGTGAAGCACAGGGAATTTTTAGGGCAGTGAACACATTCAGTGAATACATTATTCAATACTGTAATGGTGGATTCATGTCATATATTTGGCAAAACCAACAGAATGGACAAGCACCAAGGATAAACTATGGACTCTGGGTGGTAATGATGTCAAAGTTGATTCAGACTGTAACAAATGTTAACATTCTTGTGTGGGATTTTACTGGTAGGGGGAACTGTGATATAATGAAATATATGCATAATTGGCCCTCTGAATCCACATTCTTGGATTCAAACATCCTTGGATTGAAGATATGCAGGGAGGTGGAAAAACACACAGACACACACACACAGACACACACAGACACACAGACACAGACACACACAGACACACAGACACACAAAAGGTTCCAAAAAGCAGAATTCAAGGAATTTGCCCACTGGCAACTAGTTACATCACATTTACACTGTATATGGTATTATAGGTAATCTAGAGATGAAGAAAATAGGAGGACATGTGCAGGTTATATGTAAATACTATGATATCTTATATAAAGGACTGGAGCATCCAGAGATTTGGGGGATTGAGGGTGCAGGCAGGGCAGGTATCCTGGAATCAATTTTCCCACTAATGCTCACATCTAGCTATAACATTTTCTTAATCTCTGTAGATTTTATTCACTTTGCAATATATAAAATTCAAAGTTTTATTCTAAGTTTTTCAGAATGCAAACTTACTAGTTGTACTGTGTGGTGGGTTCTATACTCATCTTCACTCCGAAGGCGCTGTTGGAATTTTTCATTGTGTTTTGCAATACAAATTTCCTAAAAATACATGAAATGTGTTTTTTAATACAACTGAATAAATTAAATTTTAATCTTAACATATACCTACACAATAAAATATCAAGTAAGCCACCTCTGGTTTCTCATCTGGAATATTGAAGCAGCATAAACCAGCATAAATTAGTATCTTAAAAGACTCGTTTATTAAACTACAGAATTCCTGATTTCTCCCTTTTTTTGGAAGGGGAGGAATGGCCATGGTAGAGTGTAATGGTATGTGGGAATCTTAAAAGCCTCTTTCAAATCTGAAGATTTAGGCCATAAGATTCTAAATATTATTATACTCTTTAAAATAGTCTGAACAAAAATGGGCACTCTGTTTCTTAAGTGCTCTCTGAGAATTAAAGAACATGATTTTGCCTGGATTGGTTTAAACACTATCATGAAATCTGAATCTTCTGATCATAGGTAGCTTTGATCATAGGTAGCTTTCAAAGCTAAAGAGAGACCTTAAAGACAAGAAAGTATAATACAGATATGCTAATTCTAATCACATGAAAATATACTAAATAAGAGATATGTGCTCTTTACAAAATAATGCACTATCTTATCATCTGGCAACTTTCCAGTAGTACCAGGCTGTCTTCATTTTCTCTGGGTCCTATAGAGATACAAAGGTTAACACTAATTTCCAACACTTTCAAAGTTATACCAAAAGATCACTCTTCTAACCTCATTAAGTTGTATATGAATAACCTTTCAAGCCAGGAAGCTATATTTTAAAGCAATTGTTTTATCACTTTCCTATCTTCCCCCCACACTGGGTTGACTATATCGCCTAAAAAGTGTTGATCATGAAATGAACCTCTCCAAGGCAATCGCCACAGGGGAAAGTGGTATGCCATAGAGATACTATGGCTCAGCCTTCCAAGTCACACAGACCTTGGACAGAATCCTATCTCTGAGCCATACTCGTCACTTTGGGCAGACTTAGTTCCCTTGGTTATAAAAATGAGGATACAAGTCTATAATTCCTTATCTAGAACAGAGCTCCGGGGAAGGCAATGGCACCCCACCCCAGTACTCTGGCCTGGAAAATCCAATGGACAGAGGAGCCTGGTGGGCTGTAGTCCATGGGGTCGCTAACAGTCGGACACGACTGAGTGACTTCCCTTTCACTTTTCACTTTCATGCATTGGAGGAGAAAATGGCAACCCACTCCAGTGTTCTTGCCTGGAGAATCCCAGGGACGGGGGAGCCTGGTGGGCTACCGTCTCTGGGGTCGCACAGAGTCGGACACGACTGAAGCGACTCAGCAGCAGCAGCAGAACAGAGCTCAGGTGTGTTTCAAAATTATTTTTATTTTAGAAAGGTGATATGTTGCATAAGCCATCGTTTGCCCAGTAACTCCAGCAGGATCCAAAGCAATACCTCACAGTAAGTATCACTAACATTTCTGCAGTGAAATGAATAGTCACAGCAAATAGGATAAAGGAATGTTCAAGTATGAGAATGCTTTTTGGCTACTGGGAGAATTAAGATATAAAAGAACAATGTTGTTTCTATTTATTCTTCCTGAAAAGTTTAATCACAAAGGACAGACCTCAAGTCCTCATGGGACAGCCAGAGATCATCTTTGTTCTTTTAAGAGGACAGGCAGGGTGTGATTTACTTGTAGCCAAAGAACTACCCCTGGGTGTGGAACTCTACCATGAATGCCGGGGAGCCTGTGACCCTGGGAATGCTGATATGCAGACAAGGAATGTAGGGTGTTGCTACATAGAGAGTCCTCTTGATCTGTCGTACAGTACGTATGGTTCATCTTTCTCTTCAGAACAGTGTTTCTAATTTCCTCTCTTGCCAGCCTTCTGCCACGCCTCCTTTCCCCGGTAGTTCCGTCACCTCAGCTGTGGAACTTGGAGGTCTGGGGTCAGGGAAAGGGGAGGGCAGGGGACAAGACCGTTTGGAGACCCCTGACTGTATGGTGTGATCACTCACAGCAGATCAGAGACTAAGTTTAAATGTGCAGAATCTATATGACTAAGTTTCCCTACCTCAGATTTAGTTTAATGTAAGAATGAAGAGTGAAAACTATACATTAAATGGGTACACACTTTTAACAGTTCAGTTCAGTCACTCGGCTGTGTCCGACTCTTTGAGACCCCATGGACTGCAGTATGCTATGCTTCCCTGTCTATCACCAACTCCTGGAGCTTACTCAAAACTCACGTCCATTGAGTCAGTGATGCTATACAACCATCTCACCCTCTGTCGTCCCCTTCTCCTCCTGCCTTCAGTCTTTCCCAGCATCAGGGTCTTTTCAGATGAGTCAGTTCTTCCCATCAGGTGGCCAAAGTATTGGAGTTTCAGCTTCAGCAACAGTCCTTCCAATGAATATTCAGGACTGATTTTCTTTAGGATGGACTGGTTGGATCGCCTTGCAGTCCAAGGGACTCTCAAAGAGTCTTCTCCAACACCACAGTTCAAAAGCATCAATTCTTTGGTGCTCAGCTTTCTTTAGAGTCCAAGTCTCACATCCATACATGACTACTGGAAAAACCATAGCTCTGACTAGACGGACTTTTGTTGGCTTTTTAATATGCTGTTTAGGTTGGTCATACCTTTTCTTCCAAGGAGCAAGCATCTTTTAATTTCATGGCTGCAATCACCATCTGCAGTGATTTTGGAGCCCCAAAAAATAAAGTCTGACACTTTTCCCCCATCTATTTCCCATGAAGTGATGGGACCAGATGCCATGATCTTCATTTTCTGAATGCTGAGTTTTAAGCCAACTTTTTCACTCTCCTCTTTCACTTTCATCAAGAGGCTCTTTAGTTCTTCTTCACTTTCTGCCATAAGGGTGAGGTCATCTGCATATCTGAGGTTATTGATATTTCTCCCGGCAATCTTGATTACAGCTTGAGCTTCATCCAGCCTGGCATTTCGCATGATGTACTCTGCAAATAAGTTAAATAAGCAGGATGACANCCCCATCTATTTCCCATGAAGTGATGGAACCAGATGCCATGATCTTAGTTTTCTGAATGTTGAGTTTTAAGCCAAACTTTTTCACTCTCTCCTTTCACTTTCATCAAGAAGCTCTTTAGTTCTTTGCTTTCTGCCATAAGGGTGGTGTCATTGGCAAATCTGAGGTTATTGATATTTCTCCTGGCAATCACAAAGTTGTGATCTGGGCAATTAACTGTTCTTATCTAATGTAAGCCAAAATACTTTAAGTACTTGAAAACAGTTGGTTACCTTCAGAAGTCTAAACATGATTTTGGCATTTGTTTTGTAAATCTTATTTTTCAAAATATTGTAGATTTAGAATATATCTTGAAATTATTCTGCACTTTTTCTTTTTAGCAGTATGAGCAAGAACATGGTCTTATTCCACGTGGAATACATATAGCAATAATAATTATTATAGCAATAATAACATTGATTCCCTTGTTTTGTATTTACTATGTACCAGCCTCTCAATGGCACCCCACCCCAGTACTCTTGCCTGGAAAATCCAATGGACGGAGTAGCCTGNCTGAAATCATTCCTTTGCTATGCTCTCTGGGGCCAGGATCCTGTGTTTTCACATCCTGAGTTTTCTCAGGGTTCGGGGTGGGGAAGTGGCTGCAGTCTGATGGCTGTTAGACGGCAGGTATTCTTTCCTTCGGGGAAGGCAATGGCACCCACCCCAGTGCTCTTGCCTGGAGAATCCAATGGACGGAGTAGCCTGGTGGGCTGCAGTCCATGGGGTCGCTAACAGTCGGACAGACTGAGCGACTTCACTTTCACTTTTCTCTTTCATGCATTGGAGAAGGAAATGGCAACCCACTCCAGTATTCTTGCCTGGAGAATCCCAGGGATGGGGGAGCCTGCCGTCTATGGGGTCACACAGAGTCAGACACGACTGAAGTGACTTAGCAGCAGCAGCAGCAGCATTCTTTCCTTCCTGAGTTCCCCCAGGGTATACCAGCTCACCATCCGTGGCTGCGGTCGATGGTGAGTGTGACATCCTTTGTTTACTGAGGTGGCAAGAAATATTCCACTTATCACACATGCTCAGTTGCTAAGTCATGTCTGACTCTTGGCGACTCCATGACCTGTAGCCTGCTGGGCTCCTCTGTCCATGGGCTTTCCCAGGCAAGAATACTGGAGTAGGGTGCCATTTCATCCTCCAGGGGATCTTCCCGACCCAGGGATGGAACTCTTGTCTCCTGCGGTGGTGAGTGGGTTCTTTACCACTGAGCCCCTGGGAAGCCATGCTCACATATATGCCCCCTCTGTTTTGGATTTCCTTCCCAGTCAGGTCACCACGATGCATTAAGCAGAGTCCCTGTGCTATAGAGTATGTTCTCTGTTTTATAGTATAGCTTATAGTTTTATAGTAATGAATAGCTCTCTGTTTATAGCAATATTATCTTTTTACGAGGTATCAGTAGTGTATATGTACAAATCCAATCTTCTAGGTTCTCCCACCCATCCCGTGTCCCCCTTGGTGTCCATATATTTATTTTCTACATCTGTGCCTCTATTTCTGCTTTGCACACAGGATCATCTATAACATTTTCCCAGATTTCACATGCATGCATTAAAAAAATAAACAGTTACCAGGGGTTAGGATCCGAAAGTATCTTTTTGGGGACAGTCCAATTTAACTCACCTCAGAGCCTGTTAGAAGTATCCTGCAGATTATGTCAGCAGTAAATACAGTTCTTTTTAAAGAATAAGGTTACACCAGAGAAGGGAGCGACACAAAGAAGGAGACTGGCACGGAATTCCTATTGCTATGCACAGCAAAATTGAACCACGGAAACCCTGGGTGCAGGGAACCCAGCAGCAGTTTCCAAAGGCAGGCTGAGATTGAAGAAGAGTGATAAAATAGGTGGAAAGGCTTTTTGTCGTTTGTTTCGTTTCAGCATGTTAGACTTCGCCAATCTTTGTTTGCCGTTTTTGTGTATATTTCACAGCCTTATGAGACAAAATTGATATGCAATAAGGAATGCATATTTCAGTGTGCAACAGGGTAAGTTTTGACATGTCTGCACACAGGCACTGAGGTCCAGTTGTCACAGTCAAGGTGGTGAGCAGATCTGCATGTCAAAAGCCCCCTTGTTGAATTCCTTATTCCTCCCTCTTGCCACCCCCCCTCCACCCAGGCAACCTCTCATCTTTCTGTCGCCATAAACTACTTTGCATTTTCTAGAGTCTTGTATATTTGAAGTCACTCATTGTGTATTCACTTTTGTCTCACTTCTTTTACTCAGCGCAATTATTTTGAAGTCTACCCATATGGTTGCATTTATTAACAGTTCATTCTTTTAAACTATGGAAGGGTATTTCATTATATAAATAGACCACAACTTCTTTTTCCATTCATAGGTTGATGAATATCTGGGTTGTTTCTAGTTTTTCTGTATTAGAAATAAAACTGCTAGGAATATTCATAAGAAAGCCTTTGTATGCCTTTGTATGGTCACATGGTTTTATTTCTCTTGAGTGAATACATAGGAGTGGAATTGCTGATTCATGTCATTAAATGCATGTTTAGCTTTTTATGAAGTTGCCAAAGTTTTCCAAAATAGTTGCATTATCTTCCGACCAGCAGTTTAAGAGAAGTTTTAATTCCTCCATATTCTTGCCAACATTTGGAATTTTAATTATAGCCATTCTAACAAGGGTGTAATGGTATCTCATTATGGTTTTAATTTGAATTTCCTTAATGACTAATAATGTTCAGAATCTTAGTCTGTGCTTATTTGCTAATTGTATGTGTTTGTTAGCAAAGTGTCTGTTCAAATCTTTTGAAAGCTTTTATTGGATTGTTTTATTTCTTCTTATTGAATTTGAAAGTCTACTGTATATTCTGAATATAAGTTCTTTATCAGGTATATAATTCAAATATTTTTCCCAATCGTTAGCATATCATTTTGTTTTTCTAACAGTGCCATTAAAAGAGAAGAGATTTTGCATTTTGCTGAAGTCCAGTGTATGTTTATATTTTAATTTATAGGTTGTGCTCTTGGTATCCCTTCTGAAAAATCATTGCCTAGCCCAAAGTCACAAAGGTTTCCTCTTAAGCTTTTTTTAAGAAAGTTTCACATTTGGGTCTTTGATCCATTTTGAGTTAATTTTTGTATATGATGCAAAGCATGAATCGAAACTTTTTAAAAATTGATTGATATCTAGTGTACCTGTATCATTTGTAGAAAAAATTCTATATTTTAATACCATGAATTGCCTCAACACTTAAAAAATTCAGTTCTTACAACTGTGGGTCAATTTTTGGACTCTATTTTGTTTCACTGACTTATTTTCCGTCTTCATGATCCATTGTTTTGCTTACAGTAGCTTTACAGCAAGTCTTCAAGTCAGGTAGAAGCTTCCCTTTTTTTTTCCAAAACTGTTTTGGTTATTGTGTATGTTTTGCATTTCCATGTTGGTTTTAAAATCAGATTGTCAATTTAAAGTAAAAAAAAACTACTAGTATCTGGATTGAAATTATATTAAATCTGTGGATTAATTTTGAGAGGAATGTCATTTAATAACAATGAATCTTGTGACTGATTAGCTCAGCATAGATCTCTATTAATCTAGGTCTTCTTTAATTTCCTTCAGCTATGTTTTGTAGTCTTCAAAGTACAGATCTTAGACACTCTTTGATAGATTTAGCTCTAAGTAGTTAAATTTGCAATGCTATTGTAAATGGAATTTTTAAAATTCAAATTTCAGACTATTCTTTGATTTTGCGTAGAATATTTTATCTGGCAACTTTGCTGCACTCCTTAGTTGTAACTTTTGTGTATATTTCATCAGATATTCTATAGTGGCAATCGTGTCACCTGCAAATAACAGTTTTACTTGCATCTTTCCAATCTGGATGTTTTTGCTTCCTCTTATCTTAGTGCATTGGCTGGAACCTCCGGTACAACGTTTAGTAGAAATCGTCTAGACAGACTTTCTTTTCCTGTTTCTTATTTTTTTGGGGGGAAGCATTCAGTCTTTTAATTTTGGATATGCTGGAAGCTATAGGTTTTTCATAGATGCATTTTATCAGGCTGAGAAATGTCTCATCTTAATTTGCTGAGCATTGTTTTTCCT
Organism: Oreotragus oreotragus; assembly: GCA_006410675.1. NCBI lineage: Eukaryota > Metazoa > Chordata > Mammalia > Artiodactyla > Bovidae > Oreotragus > Oreotragus oreotragus. The sequence goes on from SJYX01011351.1 coordinate 468,309, forward strand.
CAATCAAGAATGATGTTAGACTTTGTCAAAGGTTTTCTTCTCTACCTTTTGAGATAACCATCTGCTTTTCTAACTTTAGTTTGTTAATATTGTGAATCCCATTGTTTTGATTTTTTCTTACTATTAAACCAACCTTATTTTCCTAGAGTAAAAATACATGGTCCTGATGTATCTTTTTTCATATGTTGTTGGAATCAACTTGATTAATTTAATTTTGCTTAACATTTTTGCATATATGTTCACAAAAGACATTGGTCTATAGTTTTATTTGTATATTTTTTTGTACCATCACTTTACAGTTTTGGTGTCAGGTTAATACTGAGCTCATAGAATTTAAAATGTGAATGATTTCTTCCTCTTCAACTTTCTGAGTTTATTTATAATTGATATTGTTTCTTCATGAATTCATCTGGGCTTGCTTATTTCTTTGTGGGAGGATTTTTATCTACAAATTCAATTCCCTTGGAATCTCACGTTGAGCTTTGTTAGGTAAAATCAGCATGATGTTTAGTGTTGAGACCAGCTGCGGAGGTGAGATGCTTGAGTCAAGAGTCACAGGTTTTCCAGTCTGACTTGTAGAAACAGGCAGTATTCCTGGCCCTGCTTGTGGGCTGGGCAGCGTTCCCTCTAACCCTCTGGAGGGTTATTTCCCTAGATTTTGGCAATTTCATTGCACATACAAACTGACTACCTGCTGAATACCCAAGGAGACCCCAACAGATTTCTGAAGTCCTCTCTCCGTGCAGGTCTCCCCTGCCTGATAGTCTATCCTGAGAACTCTGCCTGCTGTCATCACCCTGGTTCCCCAGTTGCTCAATTCTGAGTCCGCTGGGCTCTGCCTGGTCCCCCCTCCCAGGGCACGCTGGGGAGCTCTCTCCAGGCAGCAAGCTGAGACAAGGGTAGGGCACACCTCATCTGTTTTCCATCACTCAAAGTTTACTGTCTTTCCCTGACTGATGTCTAGTGTCTTGGAAACCACTGTTTCATATACTCTGTCTCTCTTGCTGCTGCTGTTTTTAGGTGGAAGGGCTCGCCACTTATCCCGGCCAGAGGCAGAAGTCGGCATTCGCTTTTGATTCTGGGGAGTCATGCAATGTCCTCTTGGAGAGGCAGCTGTTGGCTGCACCAGAACCATCATGTCAGAGAAAACTTTCAGGGAGAGGAGTGACAACCAAGCTCCTGATAATCCATAGCAGTAAAGCTGCAATCAAGTAGACAAAGGTCACCCGGGGGGGTACTCATCCCAGAAGCAAGAGGTCCTGCAGCTCTGGAAGCTTGCCGTAGTGACGGGGGCAGTGTCTCGGGAGGGCTGGGTCAGAGAAATGATGGTTCCTGACTGCCGTAGGAGCCCGACTCCAAGCCGTTCTGTGCCTGTGCCTCCAAACTAAACGTGCTCCTGGCTTGCCAAGTGTGGAGGCATTTCTGGAGGCCAGGGAGGCCCTGCTTATCTTCCACATCCTGCTGTGTTCCATCAATGCTAATGGGGTCTGAGCAGCCGAAGCACCACAGGTTACATCCATTGGGAAATTTTCTCTCTGAGATCTAAGTGGAAACGTAACAGCAGCTTCGACTTTAGGACCCACTCACACGGAGGCAGGTTGCAAATAAGGGGAAATTACTTTGTTCTGAGTGTGCCCACATGGTGGACTTCCTTTATTTACAAGGTGCCATTCTCACACTGCTGTCCACGTTCTACTTTCGTATATTTGGCAACCTTGAAAACCTAGGTGGAAGGAAATAGAGACTTCTAACCCTGGTATTTCAGGAGGTGCTTTCTTAGAGCAAAGAAGCACCACAATTCCAACTAGGTAACGATCAGCCTGGGCTACAGATACTGCTGCTTCAGTCGACGTTCGTTTTAGAAGGCTGATGGAGAAGTTACCTATTATTGTATGACTGCCTGGTGCCGGGAGAGTGCGAGCAAGCACGTGTGACAACATAACCTCAAGTCTATGGAGAAGTAAGTGGAGACTTATCTCCAGGCTTCACTGGTGGTTCGGTGGTAAGGAATCCAACTGCCAAGGCAGGAGACGTGGGTTCAATCCCTGGGTCAGGAAGATTCCCTTGAGAAGGAAATGGCAACCTGCTCCATTATTCTAGCCTGGGCGATCACTTGAGCAGAGGATCCTGGTGGACTACAGTCCATGGGGTGGCAAAGAGTCAAGATATAATTTAGCGACTAAAGAACAAAAAGTAAGTGGAGGCTCAGGGAAGCCATACACCTTGCTAAATGCAATGGGTCTCTCCTCAGACCTCAAGCTCTTTGCTTATGCTGCCTGAAGAACCCTTAGCTTTGGACAGTTCTGTACCGATGTGTTCTGGGAGGCAGTCCTGGAAAACAGAATGCTGTTAGACTTTGGAATCAGTACAGAGGATCCTGGTGGACTACAGTCCATGGGGTGGCAAAGAGTCAAGAGATAATTTAGCGACTAAAGAACAAAAAGTAAGTGGAGGCTCAGGGAAGCCATACACCTTGCTAAATGCAGTGGGTCTCTCCTCAGACCTCAAGCTCTTTGCTTATGCTGCCTGAAGAACCCTTAGCTTTAGACAGTTCTGTACCGATGTGTTCTGGGAGGCAGTCCTGGAAAACAGAATGCTGTTAGACTTTGGAATCAGATGTGTATAATTTAGAAGGTGAGCTCCACACCGACCTGCAAAATCATTCATCCGTTCAACAGATGTATAAGGGATGGTAATGAACAGGGTGGGAGAGATCAGTCAGATTCTTAGTTTGATAAGTCTGGCAGCCTAATGGTGGTGGCAATGTTGCGAGTGAAACCTAACTTTATCTGTCACCCAGGCTTGAACCCTTCGCACCTCTCCCTGCATTCCCAGTGCAGCTTAGTACCCTGTTGACTCCCGTTAGGCTAAAGAGCTCTTTTGATTCTGGCGGCAGTGTATTATGGTAGTTAAAAGTGTGGACTGTGAAATAGGCTGCCTAAACTTAGGTCTCATCTCTGATACTTACTCTCTCTAAGATCACGTGTAAGTACCTTTCTTTGCCTCAATCATTATGCTGATAAAATGGGAATAATAATGAGTCCCTGCTTTATAGGGTTTTGCGAGAATTAGATGAGTAGAGCATGCATATAGTGTTTGGTCCATTCCAAGTACTTAAAGGATAATTATTGTCAGTTTTTCTTCAGGGTTTGTACATAGAACACTTTCATTTTAGAGTTAATGAAAATTGTTTTCCTTTCCTAGGGAAAAAAATTAATGCACATTAAATTAATGATTTTAGAACTAGGAAGAAAAATGGAAAATAACTTTTAAAGTACATAATGTTGTTACCCCTTTCAAAAACCCTCCAGCCCAATTAGGATAAGTGACCCTGAGGAACTAGAATAACCCAGCTAATAGCAGTATAATTACCACTGGAATCCAGGAGATGACAGAGTTTCTCTTTTCTTTAAACTATGATGGTCCTCTGCCTCTGTTAAATTTCATCTTCGCACAGTGACTTTGGGGGCTAAGGACAATGGAGAGATTCCTGGTGCCTCTAGTTACTGGCTGGATGACCTTGGACATGTTACCTAAACCTTCTGAGCTTTGATTTTCTCATTTATGACATGGAGATAATAGTGCTTCCCTCCTTAGGTCTTCATGATCATAAATTATGATAATATTTGCAGTGCAGGAGATCTGGGTTTGATCTCTGGGNTATTGCTGAAGCCTGGCTTGGAGAATTTTGAGCATTACTTTACTAGCGTGTGAGATGAGTGCAATTGTGCGGTAGTCTGAACATTCTTTGGCGTTGCCTCTCTTTGGAATTGGAATGAAAACTGACCTCTTCCAGTTCTGTGGCCACTGCTAAGTTTTCCAAATTTGCTGGCATATTGAGTGCAACACTTTCACAGCATCATCTTTCAGGATTTGAAATAGCTCAACTGGAATTCCATCACCTCCACTAGCTTTGTTCATAGTGATGCTTTCTAAGGCCCACTTGACTTCACATTCCAGGATGTCTAGCTCTAGGTGAGTGATCACACCATCATGATTACCTGGGTCGTGAAGATCTTTTTTGTACAGTTCTTCTGTGTATTCTGCCACCTCTTCTTAATATCTTCTGCTTCTGTTAGGTCCATACCATTTCTGTCCTTTATCGAGCCCATCTTTGCATGAAATGTTCCCTTGGTATCTCTAATTTTCTTGAAGAGATCTCTAGTCTTTCCCATTCTGTTGTTTTCCTCTATTTCTTTGCATTGATCATGGAGGAAGGCTTTTTTATCTCTCCTTGCTATTCTTTCTCAGCTATTTGTAAAGTCTTCTCAGACAACCATTTTGTCTTTTTAAATTTCTTTTATACATAAATAAAAATTTCCTTGAAGAGTGAGGTTAGAACCAGTCATCTTAATTATAGAGCACCCCTGACCTCCTTAAATAAAAAGGAGCCAGGATTTGTATTACATAGAGTCCTGCCCAAGCATGAATCACTTTTGGGTGGCTGAGGCAAATAGCACATCACCACTGGCTGTTCTAACGTGTTTAAGAGGGTAATTCTCTGACAACCATATGTCAATATAATGGCTTGAGTATTGAGAAGACATTATTCTTACTTAGTTTTAAAAGATACGCAAGTATTAGTGACAAATCAGGTTAGAATTATTAGATATGGGTCAAGGATTAGTAATGAATAAAAGAAAGATGTAAATTAAGGTTACAGTCAAGCAATTATACCTTTTTATTTCTGAGGTATGCTTTCTTGGCCGAAACCCGTCCACGTCTTGCCTCCAGCTGGCGTGCTTTCTGCTGAAGTTTCTGAAGTTCTTCTCTCTGAAAATGCACAGACGCTGCCATCTCTTCCTTCTCCAGCATGGCCTCCATGCTTTCGTAAGTGTCATAGTATACCACTTCATCTCTCTTTTCTGTTACAAAACAGAATCAAGGGGCAATGGTTAACAGCATGGGCTATGGAGCCGGACAGAGCAACTCTTATCCACTCACTAATTCTGTAACCTCAAGCAAAGCCATTACTTCTTGATTTTCTCTGTAAAATTGTGATTATTAGGAAATACATCTCAGAGGGGGGATGTGTGTGCCAGTATCTGGCACACAGTTAAGTGTTCAATCTAAGAAGCTATGAACCTTGTCTGCCAAATTAAAAATTTGAGAGTACAGATTCTGGCTGAAGCAACAAAGCAAGTTAGAAAGTACCTTATAAAGGTAAGATCATAGTTGAACTGCTACCTCTACTAAATCACTTGTTTGACTTTGCATTACATTTTTTTAGCCTCAACAGAAGAAATAAAGCTAGTATCCATGTAAATTTTTCCCATGCAAGCAAACTCCATGGGGAAATTCCATCATTCATTTAAAAGTATTTTTGTGGACTTGTGTTGTTAAGACACACACATCACACCTGATATAAGTCTTTTGATGCTTTCCAGTTGTGCTGTCAACAGCAACTCTTCACACTTCAAGATTTCAAATTGCACTTCATACAACTGAAGTTGCAGATCATAATAATCAGCTTCTAACTGATCCAATCGAGCTATGGCTTCTGTACCGCCCTGTAGACTCTGCATCTGCATTGAAAATAATAATAAGGACATATCTAGTTGGAGAGAACAAGAAATCAAGTTATGTTTGGAAATGTATTCTAACTGATCAGATGGGTAAATCCATGAAGCAACTGAACACCAGCGACAATCTGGGGTCAAAGGCTCAGGTACAGATGACTTAAGAACCTACTAAATTTGTGTACAAAGCTGTGTGTACATGTATTTTTTTCCTCTGAGTACAGTGTTTCTAGCTTTCAAATTTACAAACAGAAGAGTCTGTGACCTAAAAAGAGGTGAGAGTGATTATAATCAAGACTCAGTTAAAAAGGAGATCAATTAAAAAGAATAGTACTAAAAAAAAAAAAATAAAATAAAATAAATAAATAAATAAATAAAAAGAATAGTACTTATTCTAAAGGGTAGTTAAAATTTTAATCAAATAGGATTTTGCTTCCCTGGGTGATATTTAATATTTCAATGTTAATTTAAAAGTTATTCGAAGTTCAGCTTTGTATAATGGAAGGTACCACTGTCACATTTGGAAGAAGTCTTTGTTTTTAAAATAACCTAAGGAGATTTAACATATCAGCATTTTTAAAAACATTTCCTCATACTTTATCAGGGCTTCCCTGATAGCTCAGTTGGTAAAGAATCTGTCTGCAATGTAGGAGACCCCAGTTCGATTCCTGGGTTGGGAAGATCTACTGGAGAAGGAATAGGCTACCCATTCAGTATTCTTGGGCTGGTAAAGAATCTGCCTGCAATGTGGGAGACCTGGGTTCGATCCTTGGGTTTGGAAGATCCCCTGGAAAGGCTAAAGTCTACCCACTCCAGTATTCTGGCCAGAATTCCATAGACTGTATTAAGTCCATGGGGTCGCAAAGAGTAGGACATGACTGAGTGATTTTCTCTTTCATAATTTAAACCACAGGGTAGGACTGTATCATAAAGCAAGGGATTTGTTTGGGATGGGCTTAATAAATCACGTTTGGTCTGTGTCTTATGAGTCATGTGGTTGTGTTAAATTAACCCTAATAAAACCAGTGCAGTCATCATCACAGATGTATATAAAAATCACAATGCATATATTTTATCACTCAACAAGCATAAACCTGGCAAGAATGACTGACAGTTTCACCAAATCCTTAGAACTCAAACATAATCTAGAACATTCAAAACAGACTATTATAGTTCTGGGATGACCCCAGGGAAAATGACCCCACTGATAAATGCCAAACTCCCTGGCCCATTTCAGCCTCGCCTTTCCTCTACCACAAGAGACCAATTCCAGTAAGAAATGTTCTTGCAATAGCAAAGTTATAAACCTAACTCTCTGCAGCTCTTTTAGGCACTCTCTGTTGTTAGTACTATTCATCCTGGTTAGAATAAAGCTAGTCACTGTGATAAAGAGTAGCACGCTATTGCAGAGTCAATAAAATGCTAGTATTTCAAGTTTTAAAGTTCTGCTGCTAAGTCACTTCAGTCTTGCCTAGAACTTAAGAAACATCTAGAAACATAAAGGAGAAAGCTAACTAGAAAAGAAGGTTAGAGAGGAAATGCCTCAGATGAAGAAGAGATGGAGCTAAAATCTGTAAGAGATTCTGAATAGTGTGAAAAAGTTCAGAACAAGTTCTAACTTTTCCTTTAATAGAAGCAAATAAGAAGAGGGAAAAATAAATCCATTAACAAAAGTTCTTTCTAGATCAGAGCGATAATATATTATAGATTACCTCATACAGTCTTTTTTAAGCAAGAGTTAGACATGCATATTGGAGAAGGTAATGGCACCCCACTTCAGTACTCTTGCCTGGAAAATCCCATGGACAGAGGAGCCTGGTGGGCTGCAGTCCATGGGGTCACTGAGAGTTGAATACAGCTGAGTGACTTCACTTTCGCTTTTCACTTTCATGCATTGGAGAAGGAAATGGCAACCCACTTCAGTGTTCTTGCCTAGAGAATCCCAGGGACAGGGGAGCCTGGTGGGCTGCCGTCTATGGGTCACACAGTTGGACACGACTGAAGGGACTTAGCAGCAGCAGACGTGCATATATACGTTCATAAAGCAATGTGTTTTACATAAAGCTATATTAATAAAAGCAGTGATGACATTTTGTTCTTCTTTAGAGTAGAATGTACAACTTTGACAGATACATATTAGAAGCCAATCCAGTCAAGCCACGGAATGGGAGCAAATGGGCAAATGACCTGAATCAAAATTTCTCCAAAGATGACATATAAGTGGCCAATTTAGCACACACAAAGATACTAGACATAAATGCCATCAGAGAAATGCAAATCAAAACCCCAAGACACCACTTCACACCCACCAGGATGGCTAAAACAAAAAAGATAGTATTAGTGATAATGTAAAGAAAGATGTGGAGAAATTCTATCATTCTGTACACTGCTGGTGAGGATGGAAATGGTACAGCTGTTTGGAAAACAGGCTGGCATTTTACACCAAGATAAAGGAAAACCTTGCCTAAAACGTTCACAACAGCTTTATTCATAAAGTTCTAAAAATAGAAAGAACACCAAAGTTCATCAAGTGATGAATGCATGAAGTGTGGTGTAACTATAGAGTGGTGTAACATTTGAAAAACAAATAGACTGAGCAATGAAACATGCCACAGTATGGATGAACTTTGAAAACATCTTATGTGGGGTGAAAAGCATTAAAAAAAATCACATGTCTTATGAGTTCATTTGTATAAAATGTCCAGAACAGCAAATCTAGAGAGAAAATAGTTCCCAAGGTGTGGTGAGAGATGAAGGAGAGATAGGAAATGAGTGCCCCTTTTCCTTTTAACAACTGTTAACAACTGCTGCCTACAGATGCTGTGAAAATGTGATAACCTGAATTCTATCATAGGCCCCATTGTGAAAGTTATCATCACCTCATGAAGATAGTGCTGCCAGGAGGGTCAGAAAAATTTAAGTCTTGTACCAAATATAGCACATCTTAATTAAAAATAATTTTTAATATATTTTTCTCATGGTTTTTGTTACCTCTTCTTTTAGAGCATGTTTCTTCTGTTCCAAACAGATCTCTTTAGCTCTCATCATCTGCAAAGTCTCCTTAGAAACTGCATACTGAAGTTTTTCCATACGTTCAGCGGCTGCTGCCCATGACGCTTTACCAAATTTCTTCTGATCTGCTCGCATTCGATCATACACAGCTATTGATAATTTTAAAAAGGACATTGAGACATTAAGACATGAAACAACTTGATACTAAAGAATTTGGAAGTCTTAAGATTGCACTGATCACCCACTCTAAGATAAGCACATAAATCCTACCCTCATGATAAATTACCTATACCGGTTCATGACAGATTACCTATAACATGATAAAATACCTATATAAATCAATACTATCTTAGATTTTCTCTAATGTCTCCAATAAGAATTTTAAATAATCATCCTGAGAAATAACTTTCTGAAGATGAAACTTAGTTTTCAGGTTAATTTTAAAACTTACTTAAAAATATTCTTTTCACATTTTTCAGTATTATTAAATTTCAAAGTTTCTATAAAACTTCATTCTGTGAAGGTTCATACCTTTTCTGAGATATGTTACTTGAAATCAGAACCATAACTATTAAAGCTTATTTTAAAATTATTTAAATTCATGTACTTTTTGAGTTCTCCAAATGTGTTTTGATGATAATGATATAGGGGGAAATAAGTGTCTAGATATCGTGAAGCTTATGCCTCTAAGGTTTCTGTTGGAGTACAGTTAAGCCCCAAGGAAGACATCCAACTTCTGGCCACCACACAAAAAAGGAAAAACTTCCAGTTTGCCACAACAGAGGCCTCAGCCAGGAAACATTTCTTGACACTCAAACAGATAATAACTGATATCAGTTAACTGTTTAACTGATAACAGTGTGGTGCCTGCTCATCTTGGGTCCTTATACAATGAATGCAACCATTCTATGTCCCTTCTGCTTAACAGGTCAGAAACATGTTTTAACTAACATAAAGGAGGCAGGCAATCTGATTATGAAGTATCTAATAGAGTCTTTAGGTCAATATACATTCTCTAGTTGTTTCTTATGCTCAGAGGTTAAGTGACTAATACTTTTGTATTGCAACTAGATCATAACTCTCTTTGCAAAAAGTATCTCAATTATATCTGCCTCAGAATTTCATGAAATTAAAAAAAAATTTTACAATAATACTGCTGCTGCTGCTAAGTCACTTCAGTCATGTCTGATTCTGTGCGACCCCATAGACAGCAGCCCACCAGGCTCCCCCATCCCTGGGATTCTCCAGGCAAGAACACTGGAGTGGGTTGCCATTTCCTTCTTCAATGCATGAAAGTGAAAAGTGAAAGTGAAGTCGCTCAGTCGTGTCTGACCCTCAGTGACCCCATGGACTGCAGCCTACCAGGCTCCTCCGTCCATGGGATTTTCCAGGCAAGATACTAGAACATACTTAAAAATTAAAACTGTACAGAGAAGCTGATAGTGGAAAGAACAATTTCTCGGGCTCAACTCCCTCCCTCCACCCTTAGTCCCAATGACCAAATGCAACCAACTTGGAACCTGCTCCTGGTAATTACCTGCATTCAAGAACATTACTATTTCTTGACTTAAGTCTTAAAAATCTATTGAGTTTTTATGACAAATGAGCAATCTACTTACTCAGAATCATCTCTCAATATAGTTCTTTTGGTTTCTCTGTTTTTCTGTGGCCTTTAACTGCTAACATATTTGAACATTAATCTGATCCTTAATTTTAGGGTTTAACAAATATCTACTTATGTTGCCTACATATCAAATGATTCTGCCATTTTAAATCTCTGCCTATCTCTTTAAAAAAAATGTATGACAATATTTATGCAACCATAGTATCAATGTAGCAGTGCACTGTAGGGGCAAAAACAACAGCAGGGGGTTAGGAGACAGCTTGGAGTTAAATTCTCACTTGTACCCACCAACATGTAACTTAAGGCAGAAACTTAACTGTTGTTAGGCTAAATTCCCTTGAATGGTAAACATAAGGAAATATAGCACCTCCTTGGAAGACTTGTGGAAATTAAATGAGAGGATAATATGTACTCAAGTGTTTCTCTCTCTACATAGCAATATTAACCAAATACGTAGTCTGTTTTGTTTCTTCTCTCCCTCATGCACACAACCACAATCACTCATATTAACACAATGCTATGTTAATTTCAAAGCACTTTTTCCATGTATTCTATTTATCTGCCTAGCAATCCTATAGAATAGGCATGGTGGCATTATCAACACCTTCAACACAGATATATGAAACAGAAGAGTTTTGGAGCCTTTTCTCTTGCTTTCCACTTAAGGACTATGTACATAGAGCACTTTCTGTCCTAATTCAGTCTCATGATGTTACCTACCATAAGAGCTAGTCAATACTTTGTCTACCAACATCTCTTGACAGAATGTATTCTTTCACCTAACTGCTGCTCACTTCACTGGAAGTTATTTTCCAATAGCTCAGGAATATGAAGGTAATGCAGAAAATTATGAATATAGAATGCTCTATAAGAATATGAATAATTCAAACTGTTTCTCAGAGAGTGGTGGAAAGAGTTCTGTGGCCTCCTATGGAAAGGAGTTAGAAGAAATGGACCTAGACAGACAGGCCTTGTCCCATGTACCTATGTATCTCTTCATCTGGCTTGATTTCTATCTTTTTAAAAGAAGTTTCCTCGTTTATTTTTGGCTGTGCAGGATCTTCACTGCTGCGCGGGCTTTTCTCCAGCTGCAGGAGCAGGCGCTGCTCTCTGGCTGCGGGGCACTGGAGGTGCACTCACTGAGGTGGCTTCTCTTCTGTGGAGCACAGGCTCTCGGGCACGCGAGCCTTCCGTGGTTGCAGCTCCCGGCTCGAGAGCTCAGGCTCGACAGTCGTGGCACACGGGGCTAGCTGCTCTGCAGTGTGCGGGATCTTCAAAGATCAGGGATAGAACCCGTGTCCCCGGCATTGGAAGGTGGATTCTTTACCACTGAGTCATAGGGAAACCCTTGATTTCTATCTCTTATAAATTGTAAGGGGAACTATGTTTTCCTGAGTTCTGAGAGTCACTATAGTGAGTTTTTCAAACTTAAAAGGGCTGTAGCAGAACCACTAAATTTGTAGCCTACTGTTTAGAAGTACAGGTGGCCTGAGGACACTTCAAATTTGCAAGTAGTGTCTGAGGGAAGGCAGTCTTCTTGGGAATTTTGCCTTTAAGCTGTGAACTCTGTAACTGCAAACATTTATTGTCAGAACTGAAATCTGCTATACGAATACCCATTATTTTTAATTATTTTAAAGGTGAGTATATGTGAACACATAATGCCTAGAAAAAGACTGAAAGGATATACCTTAATTTGTTAATAGTGGTCTTCTTTAACTGCTAGAATTGAATGGTCTTTATATTCTTTTCTGTAACTATTGTGAACACAAAATATTTAAACCACTCATTAAGGAAAAAAAATCTCCACTCACTTTTAAAAATACCTAACAAGGATAACTTTACTGGGAAACTCACCTTTTTGAGCTTTAGCTGTTATTTCAAAGTATTTGACGGTAAGATCTTGAATGGACAGCACGGCCATGTGGGCTTTCCGCTGCCAGTCAGCATCCTCTTTCTGTAGACTTTCAATTCTTCGGGGGCCCAGGTAGTCATTTTCCATAGAAATCTTTAGAGAGAAAAAAGAAAAACTGAAAAAATCATTTCTTTCTCTTACTCATTCCTTAAACATCTACTGAATGTTTGTGTGTCAGGCACTCTTGGTACTAAAAGAGTATTTACTTTTCTCTGCTCTTGAGGAAATGCTATCAATTTACAAAACAATTAAATTAACAATAATGCTGAAGACAGTTAATACAGAAACCTGTTTCCCTTTTCCTCCTCTATTGGATTCTTTATCCTTCTCTCTTCTATATATATATATATATGAAGAACACAGAACAAAATGTTTGACTAATTATTTTGGGGTGCTGAAAAATTTTTATTTCCTCCTTTACGATAATTATGTTTTTAGATTAAGAATTATTTGTGCCAATAAAGTGCTTATTTCATCATCAACATAAATAAATAAGGTTGACAGTATATAAACAATAAGCCTATCTGCCTACTGAAGGCCTCTGGAATAAGTAAGTAACAGAGAAAAACTGGCTACATATTATTTATAAGAGCCACAGCTAAAATGAAAGGACAAAGGAAAAGTTGAAAATCAGATAATGGACAGAAATATGCCAGGTGAATGTCACAGAAGTAACAATATTAATATCAAAATACAGAAAAGCACTACACAGGTATGCTAACATGGATTAAAGGTACAGTTCAGGAAGCATAGCCACAGACCCTCTGTATACTCTGTACTGTTTTACCACATATCGAGAAAGAGATTAAAAATTGAGCAGTTAAGTTAGTAACACCAATATTAGGGTGATCGGGAAAAACTTTATAGTGAAAAATGTTAGCCAATCCCTGGCACACTTAAAAAAAAAAAAGATCAAGTAAACAAATTTCTAAAGTAGAAATAATGAGCGTCACACTCTTTAAACAGTACAACTAAAGGAACAGAAATCAAAAGAACAGTCTGTAACATTTGGTTTAGTCTCGAAGCAACAATATACTACTCCTTAAAGAAACGGTCTTCCAAATAGAGCGAAAAAATGATTCCAGGGCTACCGAGAAAAAATACATACATGAAATTGCCAAGAACTTCATTTTACCTATGTTAAGTTTAACTCTGCAGGTCATGTTCAGTGATATAAGCTTGGGTACCCTTGAAACCTGGGCTTGCTAGGTGGCGCCAGCAGTAAAATATCCACCTGCCAACGCAGGGGGCATGAGAACTGTGGGTTTGATCCTTGGGTTGGGAAGATCCCCTGGAGGAGGGCATGGCAACCCAGTCCAGTATTCTCACCTGGAGAATCCCATGGACAGAGGAGCCTGAAGGGCTACAATCCATGGGGTCACAAAGAGTCAGACACGACTGAAGCAACTTAGCATACACACACCCTGGACACAGTAGAAGACACTTAAAACAATGAGAGTGAATCAGTTCATGTAAGGAATCATAATCACATAAGTAGGAAGAGTCAATGGAGGAGAAATCAACTCTATCAAGCACTGTTCAGGGGTCAAGTAGATACAACACCAGTATTCATGGACCTAACAGCATGAACTTGGCAACAACAGTTCTGGAGTACAGGCAAACTCCTTCTGCCTATTAATTCCCACCATATCTTCAGATCTCAGTTCAATTACTGGTTCATGGATGTGTTCCCTGACTCAATGTTATAGCCAGTATAAGCTCTTTGGTGGAACAAATACCTTTCCTTCTTACCTCTTCAGTTCAGTTCAGTCGCTCAGTCGTGCCTGATTCTTTGCCACCCCATGAATCACAGCACACCAGGCCTCCCTGTGCATCACCAACTCCTGGAGTTCACTCAGACTCACGTCCATCGAGTCGGTGATGCCATCCAGCCATCTCATCCTCTGTCGTCCCCTTCTCCTCCTGCCCCCAATCTCTCCCAGCATTAGGGTCTTTTCCAATAAGTCAACTCTTTGCATGAGCTGGCCCAACTATTGGAGTGTCGCTTCAGCATCAGTCCTTCCAATGAACACCTAGGACTGATCTGCTTTAGAATGGACTGGTTGGATCTCCTTGCAGTCCAAGAGACTCTCAAGAGTCTTCTCCAATACCACAGTTCAAAAGCATCAATTCTTCGGCACTCAGCTTTCTTCACAGTCGAACTCTCATATCCATACATGACCACTGGAAAAACCATAGCCTCAACTAGACGGACCGTTGTTGGCAAAGTAATATCTCTGCTTTTCAATATGCTTTCTAGGTTGATCATAACGTTCCTTCCAAGGAGTAAGCGTCTTAATTTCATGGCTGCAATCACAATCTGCAGTGATTTTGGAGCCCAAGAAAATAAAGTCTGACACTGTTTCTACTGTTTCCCCATCTATTTCCCATGAAGTGATGGGACCAGATGCCATGACCTTATTTTTCTGAATGTTGAGCTTTAAGCCAACTTTTTCACTTCTTTCACTTTCATCAAGAGGCTTTTTAGTTCCTTTTCACTTTCTGCCATAAGGGTGGTGTCATCTGCATATTTGAGGTTATTGATATTTCTCCCGGCAATCTTGATTCCAGCTTGTGCTTCATCCAGCCCAGCATTTCTGATGATGTACTCTGAATATAAGTTAAATAAGCACGGTGACAATATACAGCCTTGACGTACTCCTTTTCCTATTTGGAACCAGTCTGTTGTTCCATGTCCAGCTCTAACTGGTGCTTCCTGACCTGCATACAGGTTTCTCAAGAGGCTGACA
>SJYX01011351.1:484303-505983 GCA_006410675.1 Oreotragus oreotragus
TGAACATTGGGGTACATGTGTCTCTTTCTATTCTGGTTTCCTCGGTGTGTATGCCCAGCAATGGGATGTCAAAGTACCTAGTTAATACTGTGATGCTTCAGTTTTAAAAAAGGTTAAATTCTTTAGCAGTACTCAGGTTGTTAAACATTTATTTAGTCTTTAATGTCTGCAAGGTGACTAATTAACTTATTTTATAAATTTTTTTTTCAAATCACTGTGTAATAAGAGTTCCCACATTTAGCAAATAAAATTGTAGGCTAACTCGGTTAAATCTGAATTTCAAGTAATCAACAAAAATTTTTTTTTTAGTGCATAAGTCTGTCCTAAATATTGCTTGTGACATACTTACACTAAAATTATTTGTTGCTAATCTCAAATTCAAATTTTACTAGGAGGCCCAGATTTTATCCCTGACAATTTTACTTTCCAGATAATTAATGAAAAAATTGCCAAATATGTGGTGACCACCACTTTTTTACTCTACCCTATAATCATTTTGTATTATAACATACTTACACTAAAATTATTTGTTGCTAATCTCAAATTCAAATTTTACTAGGAGGCCCAGATTTTATCCCTGACAATTTTACTTTCCAGATAATTAATGAAAAAATTGCCAAATATGTGGTGACCACCACTTTTTTACTCTACCCTATAATCATTTTGTATTATAATAATGTAAGTTAATTCTTAAGAGTGATTTAACTTAAATTCAAATCTCTTGTAGCTTTAGGAGATCAATCTTGCTTGATTAGTTTGGTTATATTTTTGTGCACATTACTCAATAGTTATAGCTGATTTAGTCTGATTATCTAAGTACACTGATTGCATTACTTATCCCTGAAAGAGATAGAAACCAGAAAGTGGTATTACTGTTACCTAGATTGCAAACTACCACATTATTTGATTTATGTTGTTGCTGTTCAAAGTAGTTTTATAAATGGGTATTTGATATTTTTGGATTTCAAATCTAAGTTCTTGAGTAATTAGGAAGTTCACCTAGCTAAATTTCTAAGAAGGAGGAAAGTTTTTCCAACAGTATTCTTTTGGCTTTCAGAGAGTGGCATCATTGTGAAATTATTTCAGAGAATACTACTATATAAAGGCCTTGAAATTTGCTGTTGCTAGGCTACTGTGTAGAAGTGTGAACGACACTTGCCTAGGAAAGTAAGAGAATTAGACCAATCAAGTGGTTCATAAGAAAGAAGGATAAAAGCTTTAATTTGTACTAGCTTTTATATATGTATATAATTTATTTTTATATATGTATATTTACATTTATATATATGAAAGCTAGAGTTTTACAATTTAGTTGAATGGAGATAATTTAAGAAATTTGAAAATTAATATTGATTTGAGGTGGGATTAAAAGTAATATGAAACCGCAAAATATTTTTCTGCTTTTTAAAAATCTTTTTCTTTAAAATAGTATATAACAATCTACACTGACCCTTATTAGAACTGAATTGCAATACAGTTTAAATACAGCAAGCTGAAAGGAAGATTTAGGAGAAAGAAAAATGAATCTTTGATGGAAAAAATTAACAAAGACAGGATGAACTGAAAGATAATCTCTTAGACTTTTTTTTCTGCTATGCATTTTTTGTAACCTCAGTTTCCTACTAATGTTTTATTGCTATCTTTATAAGTCTGCATTCAACACTATTTCCCCAAACATTTATCTGCCACTCTGATAAATCTCCAGGTGTTTCTTGACTTGCTACTTTTGCATTCCAGTCCCCTATAATGAAAAGGACATCTTTTGGGGGTGTTAGTTCTAAAAGGTCTTGTAGGTCTTCATAAAACCGTTCAACTTCAGCTTCTTCAGCATTACTGGTTGGGGCATAGACTTGGATTACTGTGATATTGAATGGTTTGCCTTGGAAATGAACAGAGATCATTCTGTCGTTTTTGAGATTGCATCCAAGTACTGCATTTCGGACTCTTTTGTTGACCATGATGGCTACTCCATTTCTTCTAAGGGATTCTTGTCCACAGTAGTAGATATAATGGTCATCTGAGTTAAATTCAACCATTCCAGTCCATTTTAGTTCACTGATTCCTAGAATGTCAACATTCACTCTTGCCATCTCCTGTTTGACCACTTCCAATTTGCCTTGATTCATGGAGCTGACATTCCAGGTTCCTATGCAATACTGCTCTTTACAGCATCAGACCTTGCTTCTATCACCAGTCACATCCACAACTGGGTATTGTTTTTGCTTTGGCTTCATCCTTTCATTCTTTCTGGAGTTATTTCTCCACTGATCTCCAGCAGCATATTGGGCTCCTACTGATCTGGGGAATTCCCCTTGCAGTATCCTATCATTTTGCCTTTTCATACTGTTCATGGGGCTCTCAAGGCAAGAATACTGAAGTGGTTTGCCATTCCCTTCTCCAGTGGACCACATTCTGTCAGACCTCTCCACCATGACCCTCCCATCTTAGGTGGCCCCACATGGCACGGCTCAGTATCATTGAGTTAGACAAGGCTGTGGTCCGTGTGATCAGATTGGCTCTTACTGCTTATCACACTCATATTTTAGTTTATATTACCTGCTTCCCACTCTGAATGTTCCGTGAGGGCAAAGAATGCACAGTATCTCTGCTTGCTAGCTCTTCACTAGTACACTGCCTGGCATGAACTAGGTAATCTAAAATATTTCCTGAAAGAGTGAATAAAAATCCACTTCCATACATGATTTTAAGGAGGACAGAGATATAGAAACATGTGTAAATACTCTCTTTTCAGAAATCTGTGTAAGTGAATAGGAGAAGAGAATAAGGCTTATTAAGGGTAGGCACTATGCTTTAATGGGAGGCCATGGAGCAGGTTAGAGAGAGAACCTATGTTTTCTCCTGTGAAGAAAGAATCCAGTTATGAAAAGAATCTGAGAAAGAACAGATATATGTATCGTGTACAACTGAATCACTTTGCTGTACACCTGAGAGTAACACAACTCTGTAAAGCAACTATACTCCAATATAAAATAAAAAGTAAAAAAGAAAGAACCCAGTTAAAAGTAAACTGGTAGAGAAGAGGGGAGGAAGAGGACACAAAACAGCTGTTTTTAGATGAAAAGAAAGTGGAGTCGCTCAGTTGTGTCCAACTGTTTGCAACCCCACGAACTGTGGCCCACCAGGCTCCCCTGTCCCTGGGATTTTCCAGGGAAGAACACTGGAGTGGGCTGCCACTTCCTTCTCCAAGGGATCTTCCCAAGCCAGGGATCGAACCTAGGTCTCCTGCATTGCAGACAGGCGCTTTACCATCTGAGCCACCAGGGAACCCCCTAAAAAAAGCCACTCTGACCCCAACATGACATGAACACACAACCTTCTGATTATTTTTAGATGGTAGGATGACAAACCATTTAGAAAAATTACTAAGCAAAAATTTAAATTTCTTAAGCAAAAATTAAAAACAAGAATAACCTAGGGTTAGTGAGGTCACAGTGAGACAAGACACACATAATAAACTGCTGGTGAAACTATAAATTGACTAAAACCTTTTCTGAAAAGTAATTTATGATACCATAATCTTTGAACACATTTAGCTGTTTAGATCAGGACAAACAAACTTTACTGAAGTCTATAAATTGCAGAGGGATTTAAAGGAGGGGTATGATTTTGACAGCTACCTGGGAAGGATATGGGAAAAGAGAATCACCCAAAATGTGTGCTGTAGATAAGAATTAACCTGAGCAAAGCCTTGCGGCAAGTTAAGTTCAATGTATGGTAAAGGACAGAGAGCAGTCCAGCCTACCTGGAGTTCAGGTAAAACTGATGAAGATAGAGGAAGATAAGACTAGACAAGTAGGCTATGATCATCATGAGGAGGCTGTGGAGCTTGTACTGCACATGACAAGCAACTGGAAACCACTGTGGCATTCTCAGCAGTACGTGGCATATTTAGACTTGTTTGCATTTAAGATTCTAGAAAACTTGTTTTCTGTAATAAAACCATCACCGTTTTGTGCTTTCATTTGTTGCGATTTAAAACAAGTTAAAAAGCAAAAGATTCACAAATATGAAAAAAAGATTTAATAAATTGATCACTGCAGCAAAACTTAAATTCCTATTCAGCACGTTATGACAGAAGTCCCTTTCAATGACATGACTAAACTCTGTCTGTTTATTAGACCTAAGACTGTAATTTAGGTTAGCTACAGTTTTTCCCTGAGTTTGAAAGTAAAAATGTACTTAGATTCTATCATCTCCAAGTTCAACCTTCTGCCTTGCGATGCTAGGATTCAGGGTCTGAAAACCACATTTAGCCTTTGCCAGGAGGAAGGGCTGGAGGAGATTTCAGAGTTGAAGGAAAGAGACACACCTTGCGTCTTCCTATCTGTGTCACTTGACTTTCCTGTTTGCTGTTCCTGTGATCATCATTCCAGTCTTGCTTTTTAATCTCAGCATCTAGTACCTTCTTCAAGAAGTTAAAAGAAACGAGTCTGGAGTTTTTTAAGCTCTGCAGAACTGGCCTCATTGTGTGTGCCCAAGACAAAGCAGCACGTTAGTGCTTTATCCCCAGGGATCTGGTTCTCTCAAACAGCAGTGTCTTCTTCCTCAGAGGTCAGCTTCATAGGGCCTATCCTTCACCTTTTCCCTCTGTAACCCCCAATCCTAGGAGTGGGGCCATTTCTGCAATTAACTCTGATACTTGAGAGCTGCCTTATGGTTCTCTGTAGAACCATACATATGGTTCTCTGTTGAAATAACTGGTTTGATCTTCCAGTCAGACCCCACCAAACCCAACTACAGAACAGAAAATGTAATAAACAGAATGAGCAGTGCTCATAATTAAAAAATCTTAACTCAGATCATGAAGATAGAAACTTTCACTTGCATAGTTATTTGAGAAATAAAAAATGTAAAAAATCTGGTATTTGGAGATAACTTGTACTTTGTTGTTGGATTATCTTTACCTTCATCGCACATATATACCCAAATACACAGAAGAGAAACATGCTATGCTTTTTAAATGCTGTGTTTTCAAGTGACTCCTAAAACTCAGTAGGTAATGCTACAGCCTACTGTTTAAAAATGTGATTATAGTTTATTGTACCAAAGATGTTAAACTAGGATACCGAGTTCTTTTCCTAACTTGGCGAATCTGAAGATGTACAGCACTGGTCAGCTGGGTCATGTGCTGAAAACAGTGACTCCTCTGTTGTCAATTTCAGTGCCAGAAAGAAAACAGTGTCTGTTTTTAACATGGAAAAAAGTATGTGTCAGTTTAGGTAGCTAGGATAGTGAGACTAGTTTATAAACACAGATTTCTTGACAAGAATTACTTATTATAAAGTACATCACTAGCTTGGATACTGGGTTTTATATAAGACGCTTAAGTGTTACTTCTATTGTTGAGATAGTAATTTTTTTAAAAGCACTCTGATTCTTGGGTAAAACAAATGCAAAGATAAACTTGTGAATATACTGATGTAGTGGTGATTTTATTGCAAATTTTCCAGGTCCAGGAGTTATATGACTCTTGATTAACACGATGACATAATCAGATTCAGCATCATGTTATTTTTTACATTCAAAGTAAATGTTAAATGTAATATCCTCAGGAAAGAGTATGAAATGATGCATTTTTGAAGGTAAAAAGCATCTAAAGATAAGGAAATCAATAAATAGTTCAGGTGAAAGCTAAGTATCTTAATGTACAGTGTTAAGCACTATATGTATAGTGCCTACATATAATGTACAGTGCAGACATATAAGGTATAGTGGGGGTGGGGCTTCCCAGGTGGCTCAGTGGTAAGGAACCCTTCTGACAAGCAGGAGATGTGGATTCGATCCCTGGATTGGGAAGATACCCTGGAGAAGAAATGGCAACCTACTCCAGTATTCTTGCCTGAGAATCCCATGGACAGATTCTGGTGGGCTCCAAAGGGGCTCCATGGGGTCACAGAGTTGGACACAACTGACCAACTAAACAACAAAAACAACCAGCACTGTATGTTTCACAATGTACACAGCAGGGTATACAGTGGCCCCATGACGTAAAAACCGCACACTGCACAAAACCAGGAGGTTGGCCAAGCCATCTGCACTGCTGCATATGCCCACTTGTCTGGTGGAATAGTGCGGAGATGGGCGTCTTTTTCTATTTCACACAAAGACACCTACAGATTTCCCTGGGGGAGGGGAAGGGTGGAGGAAGAAGAGTATATTGAAATTACAACCAGAAAATAGTCAAATTGCAAAATGATAAGACTGGATGCAAAGGGGAGGGAAAAGCTGAGGGTGCCTTCTAGTACTTACGTACTTTCAGCAAGTTATTAAAAATAAGTGGACAATGTGTTTGAAGTACTTATGGTTAATCCAGGAAGACTAGCAGTAGGTGAACTCACTCACTGTGACTCACCAAGACACTGGGCTTAAAAATCTAGAGAGGATCACCTAATGTATTTACTTTTACTTATTTAAGCTTCTCTCTTTTTTGGGGGGTGGGGTGGGGGGGGGCGTGCTGTATGGCTTGTGTGATCTTAGCTCTCCAACCAGGGATCAAACCCTGGCCCCCAGCAGTGAAAAGTCCTAGTCACTGGACCACCAGGGAATTCCTCAAGAATCATCTAGTTTAATTTTCATTTTATGGATNTGGTGCTGTGTGTGGGGGGGTGGTGGGTGGGGGGGGGGGGGGGGGGGGGGCGTGCTGTATGGCTTGTGTGATCTTAGCTCTCCAACCAGGGATCAAACCCTGGCCCCCAGCAGTGAAAAGTCCTAGTCACTGGACCACCAGGGAATTCCTCAAGAATCATCTAGTTTAATTTTCATTTTATGGATAAGAAAACTGAGGGCCAAAGTGAATGTATCTTAGAATTTAGTGTGCTCCATACCTTAGCCCTTTCAGATTTTATTAGACATGTGGTTCTCAGCTTTACAGTGTGTCATACTTACCAGGAAGACCTGTTAAAACAAAGATGGCTGAGCTCTTCCCTAGAGTTTCAATTAGGGTTATCTGAGGTAAGGCCTAAGAATCTGTATTTCTAACAAGGTTCGAGGTGATACTGATGCTCCCTGTCTGGGGGTCACATTTTTCACATGTTAAAGAACCAGAACATTAAAGTCTGGGAGCTTCTGAAAGGGATGAGCTAAAGAATAAAGGTCGAGCTCCATAGGCTGATGCAGCTTTCTAGGTCCTGAGCATACCTTCTCTCCTCAAATCCTGAGACCTGAGGCATACCAAACAACTCACACCCTGCGGAAAAACGAATACAACACGCTTTGCAGTCAGATTTGTTTCAGTCCCAGCCATGCCACTTATTGGCCTCCACACATGGTGCTGGGTTGGTGATTCAGTAAGGTTTCAATAATTTACTGTGTCTAAAAACCCTATGTCTGTTTATTATACCATTCCTATTCTTATATATATGGAATATTCTCAATTCCAATCTCTAATACAAACATATGTACTCACTTCCTACTGAATTCTTATCCTTCAATAGTGAAGCTCACTAATTCCTCTTTTACCATATGTCTTCAGGCTACATTGATCGCCTCATTTTGTGTCTCTATATAAACTTGTACATTTTGCTCATTTCTCTTTTAAAAAACCACCTGAGTTATAATTTATATACAACAAAATGTACCCATGTTTTAAACATAAATTTTGACAAAGTTTTATACCCATGTTAACAGCCACCATAATCAAGATTTAAAACACATCAATCTCTTCAAAGGATTCTGTTACATCTGCTTCCTCTCAGAGAATCTCCCCGGGCCCACCACAGGCAACAACTCTTCGGAACAATTTTCTAGAATTCCATGTAAATGGAGGCATAGTTTATACTCTGTGTCTGGCATCTTTCGCTCAGCACAACTTTTTGTAAGCTGTTTAATCGGGATTTAATTAATTTACATATAATCAAGTGTATCAATCCGTCTAAAGTACATGATTTGATGAGTTTTGATTGTCGTAAACCCAAGAAACAACCATTACAATCATGATACAAAACATTTCTGTCACCTCCAAAATATTCCAGTACCACTTTGCCATCCACCCCCTCACACAGTGTATACTCTCTTGTATCTGGCTTCTTCAACTCAGCATGACTTTGAGGTGTGTCTGTGTTGCTGTGTCTTGTGTTGTTGTTTAGTTGTTAAGTCATGTCTGACTCTACAAACCCATGAACTGTAACCCGCCAGGCTCCTCTGTCCATGGAATTTTCCAGGTAAGAATACTGGAGTGGGTTGCCATTTCCTTCTCCAGGTGACCTTCCAGACCCAGGGATTTAACCTGCATTGACAGGTGGATTCTTTACCACTGAGCCACCAGGGAAGACCGCCTTTTGCATTGTCGAATATTATTCTATCATATGGAAATACCTCATTTTATTTACTCATTCACCTATTGATGGTTATTTGAGCTGTTCCAGTTTGGGGCTGGCGAAGGCAATGGCACCCCACCCCAGTACTCTTGCCTGGAAAATCCAATGGACAGAGTAGCCTGGTGGGCTGCAGTCCATGGGGTCGCTAACAGTCGGACAGACTGAGCGACTTCACTTTCACTTTTCTCTTCCATGCATTGGAGAAGGAAATGGCAACCCACTCCAGTATTCTTGCCTGGAGAATCCCAGGGATGGGGGAGCCTGGTGGGATGCCGTCTATGGGGTCACACAGAGTCGGACACGACTGAAGTGACTTAGCAGCAGCAGCAGCAGCAGTTTGGGGCTACCAGGAATCCAGTCGGCACAAACACTGGCAAGTTTTTTCCTTTGTGAATAGATGTTTTCATTTCTCTTGTATAGGTAACTAGGAGACAAATGTCTGAGTTGTAAGATATGTACAGTTGATTCCTGAACAACATAGGTTTGAACTGCATGAGTCCACTTCTATGCAGATTTTTTCCCCAACAAATATTACAGTGCTATAAGATCTGCTATTGTTGAATCCACAGATGGGGAACCATGAATCTAGAAAGCTTTTTTGCCATTAAACATCTGAGAATTCTGGTGAAAATGGCAGGTACTGGAACCACACCCAAGGGTTGTTCAAAGATCAACTATATACGTTTAATTTTTGAAGAAAATGTCAAGCTGTTTTCCCAAGTGGCTGTACCACTTTAAAATCCTATTAGCAATGTATGAATATTCCAGTTACCCTACATCCTCACTACCATTTGGGAGGGCCAAAATATTTCCATTACACTCACTTGAATAATCAGTGTGTAACAGTGTCACGCTCTGGTATCAATCTGTATTTCCTAGCTGAGTGTGTACAGTGTCACACTCTGGCATCGATCTGTTATTTCCTAGCTGAGTGTGTACAGTGTCACATTCTGGTATCGATCTCTATTTCCTAGCTGAGTGTGTACAGTGTCACATTCTGGTATCGATCTCTATTTCCTGAGTGTTTACAGTGTCACACTCTGGTATCGATCTCTATTTCCTAGCTGAGTGTGTACAGTGTCACATTCTGGTATCGATCTCTATTTCCTGAGTGTTTACAGTGTCACACTCTGGTATCGATCTCTATTTCCTAGCTGAGTGTGTACAGTGTCACATTCTGGTATCGATCTCTATTTCCTGAGTGTTTACAGTGTCACACTCTGGTATCGATCTCTATTTCCTAGCTGAGTGTGTACAGTGTCACATTCTGGTATCGATCTCTATTTCCTGAGTGTTTACAGTGTCACACTCTGGTATCGATCTCTATTTCCTAGCTGAGTGTGTACAGTGTCACATTCTGGTATCGATCTCTATTTCCTGAGTGTTTACAGTGTCACACTCTGGTATCGATCTCTATTTCCTAGCTGAGTGTGTACAGTGTCACATTCTGGTATCGATCTCTATTTCCTGAGTGTTTACAGTGTCACACTCTGGTATCGATCTCTATTTCCTAGCTGAGTGTGTACAGTGTCACATTCTGGTATCGATCTCTATTTCCTGAGTGTTTACAGTGTCACACTCTGGTATCGATCTCTATTTCCTAGCTGAGTGTGTACAGTGTCACATTCTGGTATCGATCTCTATTTCCTGAGTGTTTACAGTGTCACACTCTGGTATCGATCTCTATTTCCTAGCTGAGTGTGTACAGTGTCACATTCTGGTATCGATCTCTATTTCCTGAGTGTTTACAGTGTCACACTCTGGTATCGATCTCTATTTCCTAGCTGAGTGTGTACAGTGTCACATTCTGGTATCGATCTCTATTTCCTGAGTGTTTACAGTGTCACACTCTGGTATCGATCTCTATTTCCTAGCTGAGTGTGTACAGTGTCACATTCTGGTATCGATCTCTATTTCCTGAGTGTTTACAGTGTCACACTCTGGTATCGATCTCTATTTCCTAGCTGAGTGTGTACAGTGTCACATTCTGGTATCGATCTCTATTTCCTGAGTGTTTACAGTGTCACACTCTGGTATCGATCTCTATTTCCTAGCTGAGTGTGTACAGTGTCACATTCTGGTATCGATCTCTATTTCCTGAGTGTTTACAGTGTCACACTCTGGTATCGATCTCTATTTCCTAGCTGAGTGTGT
Organism: Oreotragus oreotragus; assembly: GCA_006410675.1. Classification (NCBI taxonomy): domain Eukaryota; kingdom Metazoa; phylum Chordata; class Mammalia; order Artiodactyla; family Bovidae; genus Oreotragus; species Oreotragus oreotragus. Next base: position 494,794 of record SJYX01011351.1, read on the forward strand.
ACAGTGTCACATTCTGGTATCGATCTCTATTTCCTGAGTGTTTACAGTGTCACACTCTGGTATCGATCTCTATTTCCTAGCTGAGTGTGTACAGTGTCACATTCTGGTATCGATCTCTATTTCCTGAGTGTTTACAGTGTCACACTCTGGTATCGATCTCTATTTCCTAGCTGAGTGTGTACAGTGTCACATTCTGGTATCGATCTCTATTTCCTGAGTGTTTACAGTGTCACACTCTGGTATCGATCTCTATTTCCTAGCTGAGTGTGTACAGTGTCACATTCTGGTATCGATCTCTATTTCCTGAGTGTTTACAGTGTCACACTCTGGTATCGATCTCTATTTCCTAGCTGAGTGTGTACAGTGTCACATTCTGGTATCGATCTCTATTTCCTGAGTGTTTACAGTGTCACACTCTGGTATCGATCTCTATTTCCTAGCTGAGTGTGTACAGTGTCACATTCTGGTATCGATCTCTATTTCCTGAGTGTTTACAGTGTCACACTCTGGTATCGATCTCTATTTCCTAGCTGAGTGTGTACAGTGTCACATTCTGGTATCGATCTCTATTTCCTGAGTGTTTACAGTGTCACACTCTGGTATTGATCTCTATTTCCTAGCTGAGTGTGTACAGTGTCACACTCTGGCATTGATATGTTATTTCCTAGGTGAGTGAGTACAGTGTCACACTCTGGTATTGATCTCTATTTCCTAGCTGAGTGTGGACAGTGTCACATTCTGGTATCGATCTGTATTTCCTAGGTGAGTGAGTACAGTGTCACACTCTGGTATCAATCTCTATTTCCTAGCTGAATGTGGACAGTGTCACACTCTGGTATCACTCTGTATTTCCTAGGTGAGTGTGTTGGCCATCTCTGCATGTGATTATTGGCCATTTCTTTGTGTCCTTTTAAATATTTAGCTCATATTGAAAATTTGGGGGTTTTATCTTACTGAGTTGCACAGTTCCTTTCTCAGATATACTGATATTACAAGTTATTTTGTCTCAGTGTATGGCCTGCCTTCTCATTTCCTTTCAAATAACAAAATATTTAATTTTAGTGAAGTCCAATTTATCATTCTTTTTATTAGTTTTTGGCCCAAGTTTTCTGCATTGTATCTAAAAAAAAACATTTGCCTTTCCTTCCCAAAGACTGTAAAACCTTTCGCAGTTTGCTTATAAAAGTTTTATACTATAAGCTTTATGTTCTGGTCTAAGATGTACTCAAATTAATTTTTGTGTATGGTGTAACATAAGGAAGACTAGGGTTCATTTTTTCTATATAGATATCCACTTCTGGCAGCATTTGTTGATAAGACTATTCTTTCCCCCTACTGAACTGCCTTGGTACCTTTGTGAAAAACTAATTGAATATGTAACCACAGGTGTATTTTAAATTCCATCCTACTGGAATTTTAATTTGCATCTACAGATCCACTGAGAGCTGACATGTGAACATTATTGACTATTTTAATAGATTTTCTTCCAATCTATTACCATGGTCTATCTCCCATTTATTTATGTATGCTTTAATTTCTCTCAGCAAAATTTTATAATTTTTCAGTATACAGTCCTTTAATAGATTTTATAAAATTTATCTTTAAACATTTCAAGCATTTTTTAAAATTTCTATTTCAGTTTCATTTCTGGAGGACAGAAAATACAACTGAATTTCTAAGTACTGACCTTGTAACTAAACTTACAGATTATTTCCAGTAGCTTTTTTAGATTCTTATTTTTCACATGTGTGATCACATAATCTATGAATTACAAAAAGCTTTACTTTTTCCCCTAATGCCAGCAAAATAGTGAATAAAAGTTGTGAGAGCAGACAATTTTGTCTAGTTACCAATCTTAGTGGAGGGAGAATTCAATCATTCATCGCCACATACGATGTTAAATGAGCTCTACATAATACCCTTCACCAGGTCAAGGATGGGCTTCTCTGGTGGCTCAGACAGTAAACAATCTGTCTGCAATGCCAGAGACCCAAACTTGATCCCCCAGTCAGGAAGATCCATCCCCTGGGGGAGGGAATGGCTACCCACTCCAGAACTCTTGCCTGGAGAATCCCGTGGACAGAGGAGCCTGGCGGGCTGCAGTCCCTGGGGCTGCAAAGAGTCTGACACACCTGAGCAACTAACACTTTCACTTTTCTCAGGTCAAGTCAGTTCCCTTCTCTGCCTACTTTGCTGAAATTTTACCATGGATGGGCAATGAACTTTATCAAATGCATTTATGCACCCACAGACACTGATTTTTTTTCTTTATTGATAATATTGTGAGTTACATTGATTACTTTTTGTAATGTTAAACCAATCTTGTCTTTCTGAGATAAACCCTGGTCATGGTATATTACTGAATCCTATTTTTCGATATTACATTTACGATTATTACATCTACATTCATAATGGATATTCATTTGTAGTTTCCTTTTTCTCTGTAACGTCATTTGATTTGGATAATGTTTACCTCAAGGTTTTAAATTATGAATTCAACTTTGTTAATATCAAGCTACCAAATTTTTTCTATTTTCCTTTGAACCTATTTTGACAATCTGTATTTCTATAAGAAATGTGTCCATTATTGTGTCTAAGTAGTTGAATTTTTGGCACAAATTTGTTCCTGTTCTCTTTCTAGCTCATCATTATAGTTGAGAGGCATTAGAGGACCAATGCAGTAAAATAACCATTTTTACCTCTGAAAATATTATCAGTTTAAAAAATATTGTCTGTTAAAAAAAATTATCTAGTAAGTGATGCTAGTGGACAACAGAGTCTGACATGGCAGATCAATTTGCTAATGTTAATATAAATTACACTGCTGCTGCTGCTAAGTCACTTCAGTCGTGTCCGACTCTGTGTGACCCCTTAGATGGCAGCCTACCAGGCTCCTCTGTCCCTGGGATTCTCCAGGCCAGAACACTGGAGTGGGTTGCCAGTTCCTTCTCCAATGCATGAAAGTGAAAAGTGAAAGTGAAGTTGCTCAGTCATGTCTGACTCTTAAGAGACCCCATGGACTGCAGCCCACCAGGCCCCTCTGTCCACAGGATTTTCCAGGCAAGAGTACTGGAGTAGGTTGCCATTTCCTTCTCCTATACAAATCATGATATATTAATAATATGAAAGCAAAAATTCACTAGACGCTGACAGTCAATGTTCAGCTGTATAGAGTATGTCTGCTCTGCACTGCAACCAGTTTAGAAGATGGGGCCTCCATGTCTTCTAGTTCATCCCTGCCTTCCAGTCAAGTTTTCAATGGCCAAAAATTCTACAGTTCATTTTTAAAAATTGAAGGAAACTGTAGTGCCTAAAAATTCTTAGTTACTATTTATCACTTTAACCAAAATGCCAAGTTTATGATAAAACTGCTTTTTCTCAAAATGCCCATATTTTTCAAAATTATTAATAAAGGAGAACACATCAATTATGTGATGGTCTGTATGGCTCCATGTGGATTCATTAAAGGGAAAAAGACACACAGACATGCTTTACTTTGTTATATTTTTTCAAATATACACTCATTCTTCTCCTCAAGCATAAGGTTCTCAGAATAATTAGTAATTTCTCACATATAAATTTATTAAATAATGCTCCAAATTAACCCATTACGAAAAAAAATTTAATATCCTAGTTCAGCAATATTTTCATGTGAATTAAACAGCAACATTGATTTGAGGTCAGCTATAAAACCCACCCTTAACACTCACCTCAAAAAATGTAGTATTACTTTACACACAAAAATCAAATGTCATGAAGTTTAAAGCTCTACCATTAAAGCCTTGTAACTTTTAAAAAGGTCCTCTCAAAACATATGTTCACAAAACTCCTGCTAAAGAAGTCTAGGACTAGACTAGACAAGGTCCTCTCAACCCTGCCTACTCAGCACAGTCACCTTTTCAGATGGTTTTAAAATGAGGTATTCAGGCTCTGTGTAACACAAAACTACCAAACTAGCATCTTTGGGAACAACAGACCAGATATCTACATTTATAAACGCTCCTCTAATAATTAAAATGCATAGCCAGCCAGACTGAGAACTATGAAATAGGTAGGTAACACTTTAGGTTTTCAGAAAAATACCTTGATCTGCTGTCTTCGTAGCATAGCAAGTTCTCGCATGTCTCGGAATGGCTGCAGCAAATACTGATAGAGTTCAGTTGTGGCCTCTGCAAGGCTGCTGTAGGCTTCGTCCTCCATCTGATACAAGTCCAGAAGCTCTACCATGCTCTCCGTATTCTTGTGCTTATCCAAGAGCTGTGGAACAAGAAAGTTTCACTGCAAAGAAATCCAACTGGAACAGCCCGTAAACATTTGCAAACCCTCTATCGTCTCAGGACTTTGGGACTCTGAAATGCGGAATTAAGAGAGAATGAGAAGCACTGATTGCTTGCATCACTCATCTCCATGCCTCACATGTTTTACTACAAGACCACTGCCTGACACATCCTTCTCTAACTGTGTCTCTAGGTTATTCCAGTTCTCTGCATATTCTGGTATTATGGTATTCTGGAATTCCACACTATCTGCCTACTCGTAACTCTAAAAAAATTTTTTCAAGAATCTAGTAGCTTTCTCCAAATTTGTATGAATTTTTTTTTTTTCCATCATTTATCTAAGGCCTCCTCAGACAACCATTTTGCCTTGTTGCATTTTTTTTTCCTGGGGATGGCTTTGATCACCATGCAAAGAAATACAGGCAAACAATAGAAAGGGAAAGACTAGAGGTCTCTTCAAGAAAATACCTACAAAACAATACCAATAAAGTTAGGAGACTGGCACTCTCCATTTAACTTCACTAGTTACTAAACCTAGAGCCTATTATACAGAGTGAAGTCAGTCAGAATGAGAAATATAAATATGGTATACTGACATATATATATGGAATCTAGAAAAACAGTACTGATGAATTTATTTTCAGGGCAGCAACAGAGAAACAAAGGTGGAGAACAGACCTATGGACATGGGGGCAGGGAAGGAGGGCGAGGGTATGGAGAGTAACATGGAAATTTACATTACCATATGTAAAACAGACAGCCAGTGGGAATTTGTTGCATGACTGAACTCAAACAGGGGCTCTGTGACAATCTAGAAAGGTGGGATGGGGAGGGAAGTTCAGGAGGGAGGGGACATGGGTGTACCATGGCTGATTCTTGTTGATGTCTGACAGAAAACCACAAAAATCTGTAAAGCAATTATCCTTCAATTAAAAAAAAAGCACCCCCCCCAAAAAAGATACAGTAATCAAGACAGTATAATACTAGTAAAAGAATAGATCAATGAAAAAATCTAAAAGCAAACTCACACACACACAGTCAAGAAGTCTTTTGATAAAATAGCAAAGACAATTCAATGAAGAGATCAGTCTTTTCAACAACAAACGGTACTGAAACAAATGGATATCCATGTATGAAAGAAAGAAAAAGAAATCTACAGACCTTAAACTTTTCACAAAAATTCATTTTAAATGGACCACAGATCTAAATGTAAGATACAAAGTTATAAAACTCTTAGAAAATAACACAGGACAACATCCAGGTAACCTTAGGTTTGATGACTTATTAGATATAACATAAAAACACAACACTTTTCTGTAAACCTGAACGTGATAAAACAAAGTCTATTAACTTTTAAATGATAACAAACCTATTTAAAGACACAGTTTCATATTTCACTGTATGCATGCTTTTTTTTAATAAATATAAATCCATAATATCCAATTAGCACTGATTTTCACCCCTCTTAAGTCCTAGTGTTTTAAAGTGATTGGACCAATCAATGTCTTTCTGCTTTGTTAACAAGTAGTTTTGGTAGACTGGTTTTGTTTGCTATTTGTTTTTAATAGAGGCCTACTAGAACAAAAAGAATTAATTCAAACATCAGTGATTTTAACAACTGATAACACACAAACGATTAACAGATGTAGACAGAAGGCCAGACCAAGTGCCGATCTTGCTTTATGCTGAAAGCAAAGAGATGCCATCAAAGGTTTGTTGATTTGCTTTGTTTTTCCTTCAAAAATCTCTCTGGTTCCAAGGAACCATCAAGGAAGACTTTCCCAAGTAAAGGAATCTTGACTTGTTATTCTGAAGGGTAAAAAGGGACTAACTAGGCAAAGTGGGGCTTCCCTAGTGGCTCAGCTGGTAAAGAATCCGCCTGCAATGCAGGAGACCTGGGTTTGAGTCTTGGGTTGGGAAGATCCCCTAGAGAAGGGAACAGCTACCCACTCCAGTATTCTGGCCTGGAGAATTTCATGGACTGTATAGTCCACAGGGTTGCAGAGTCTCACTTTCACTTTCTTTCAGGCAAAGTGTAAAGGGAAGACTCGCTCAGAAAAACATAGTGACTTGTCTCTGGATAAAATAAGGTTTATAAATTGGAGCAGACAGAGAAAGGCAACATATGAAAGACAATTCTGGAGACACTAGCATACATGATGGACTGGAGTTATACTACAGTGGTGAGAACGGACTGGAAGGGGCAACAGAGTGGACGCAAACAGGTTAGTTCCTAGCCTCTTAGGCTGGTCCATGAAAGCTGCTGGTAAGCTTAGACTGGAGGAAGAGAAAAGCACGGATTCATGAAATGCTTTGGAGGTAAAAGCAATTGGACTTGTTAAAAGACTGGATTTCCCCTTGACTCTAAGATCTTTGGTCTTCACTGATAAAACAACACAGGAATAGAAACAGGTAGAGCAAAGTTTACAGATTCAGAGACAGTGTCCAAACTGTTTTTTAGCTATCCATGAAAAGAGGTCATAAAGGGAAGGCACAAGGTCCCCAAGCTAGACCTTTACCTTTAGTTGGTCTACAATCTAACTAGGGAAACAAACCAAGAGACAGAAATAAAACACTGATTGTAAAAGACAGTAAAAGCTTAGAGAAAAGATGGTTCAGAGTGGGCTAAAGCAGCTGAAACAGATGTCCAAAAACTAGGATTTGAAGTGGATCCTGAAAGATGAGAAGTGAAGACAGGTGAAGAACAACAACCCAGTCTTAAGAAATAACATAAGTAGAAGTGTCACAGATTTGAAATTTGGATGGGAGGAAGAGGGTGGCAGAGTGTCATCGTGCTCCTTAAGGTAGAGTGTATGCACTAATAGGCAGGACACCACACTGAGTCAGTAAACGCAGCATTTCTAATAAGCGGGAAACCATTTATGGAATAGAGAAAAAAGAATGATACATTTGATCAATGGGATCTGTTTAATGTTTAGTTTACATTTTTCAACTTATCTAGAAAACCATATCAAAGTGATGGGTCATTTAGTACCTGGTTACTTGAAGCATGGTCTGGGACCAGCATCATCTGAGAACTGGTTAGAAATAAAGAACTTCAGGGCCCACTCCAGACCCACAGAATGAGAATGAGCGATGGGTTTGCACAGCAAAGTCTGAGAAGCACTGCTTCAGTGAACGCCTTCTATGCCCACACTGACTATGCGTGCTTGGTCGCTCGGTGTCTCTGCGACCCCGTGGCCTGCAGCCCACCAGGCTCTTCTGTCCATGGGATTTTCCAGGCAAGAATACTGGAGTGGGTTGCCATGCCCTCCTCCAGGGGATCTTCCCAACCCAACGATCAAAACCAGGTCTCCGGCATTGCAGGCAGATTCTTTACTGTCTGAGCCACCAGGGAAGCCCCCACATTAACTATAATGTGAGACAAAAGTCTCAGTAAATTACACAAATTATGTAGTGCATCTTCAAATTGAAATATGATATGTAACATTTTTTCTTGTATCTAAAATAATTTTTCCCTCACTCTTTCTCTATCACTCTTTCTCTATTTAACTATTATTTTATTTTAGCTCAATTAGCACTATTCAGACCAAAATTAAGGCAAAATTCCCATTTCTCATGGTTCAGTTCCATATTAAAGCATTTTTAGCTATTCTTAAAAAAAAGTTACTACTGAAGCCAACCACAGAATGATCTTCACCTTTAGAAGACAGGTCCAAAGAGGCCAAGTCTGTCTGGCATTCTCTCCAGCACTGGCCAGCTCTTATCTCCAATACATGGGCCAGTCAGTGAAACTGAATGTTTAAAAGCAATCCCCCCACTCCCCACAAATACATTAAATAAGTAAAAATAAACAAAAAATATTGAAAAAATAAAAAATAAAAGCGATGGCCATTAAAATAATCAAATTGACTGTTTTCATTCTGATATGTTTGCTTTTTTTTTTTTGTATTTATTTATTTTTTTACACGAACTCCCAAACATGAACCCCCCTCCCACCTCCCACCCCACATCTTCCCTCCAGATCATCCCCATACACCAGCCCCAAGCATCCTGCATCCTGCATTGAACACAGACTGGCAATTCATTTCTTACATGATAGTATACATATTTCAATGCTGTTTTACTGTATGTAAAACAGACAGTCTCCTGTTATTCTATGCAACGATGAGTCATTTCTCAATCGGATTGTGACATGAGACGAAAAGTAGACTGTATAAGACAAGTGTGATGACCAGCTCAGTGGTGGGACTGGAAAGAAGCACCAAAGCACTTTCCAAAGTCAAACATGTACCCAAAAGACGGTCATGGTCACTGGTGGTCTGCCGCCTGACTGATCCACTACAGCTTTCTGAATCCTGGTGAAACCATTTCATCTGAGAAGTATGCTAAGCAAATCAATGAGATGCACCCCAAACCGCCTTGCCTAAACCCAGCATTGGTCAACAGATATGGCCCAGTTCTTCTCTGCAACAACACCCAACCACATGTCACACAACCAACACTTCAAAAGTTGAACAAATTGGGCTACAACATTTTGCCTCATCTGCCATATTCACCTGACCTCTCACCAACCAACGACCACTTCTTCAAGCATCTCGACAACTTTTTTCAGGAAAAATGCTTCCACAACCAGCAGAATGCAGAGAACGCTTTCCAAGAGTTCATGGAATTCCAAATCATGGATTTTTAGGCTACAGGAATAAACAGACTTATTTCTCACTGGCAAAAGTGTGCTCACTGTAATGGCTCCTATTCTGATGAATACAGACGTGCTTGAGCCGAGTTACAATGATCTACGATTCAGGGTCCCAAACCACAATCGCTTTTGCACCAACCTAACAGAAACAACAAAGGTCCGTCTAGTAAAGGCTATGGTTTTTCCAGTGGTCATGTATGGATGTGAGAACTGGACTGTGAAGAAAGCTGAGTGTCGAAGAATTCATGCTTTTGAACTGTGGTGTTGGAAAAGACCCTTGAGAGTCCCTTGGACTGCAAGGAGATCCAACCAGTCCATTCTGAAGGAGATCAGCCCTGGGATTTCTTTGGAAGGAATGATGCTGAAGCTGAAACTTCAGTACTTTGGCCACCTCATGCGAAGAGTTGACTCATTGGAAAAGACTCTGATGCTGGGAGGGNCCTTGGACTGCAAGGAGATCCAACCAGTCCATTCTGAAGGAGATCAGCCCTGGGATTTCTTTGGAAGGAATGATGCTGAAGCTGAAACTTCAGTACTTTGGCCACCTCATGCGAAGAGTTGACTCATTAGAAAAGACTCTGATGCTGGGAGGGATTGGGGGCAGGAGGAGAAGGGGACGACAGAGGATGAGATGGCTGGATGGCATCACAGACTTGATGAAGGTGAGTCTGAGTGAACTCCGGGAGTTGGTGATAGACAGGGAGGCCTGGCGTGCTACGATTCATGGGGTTGCAGAGTTGGACAAGACTGAGCGACTGAATTGAACTGAACAGAACAAATAGTAACCACCTTCTTTTGTTTCAAACAGTGTAAATTGATACATCCTCTACAGAAAGCAATTTAAGTAAAATACACATTTCTCTTTGACCCAGCAATTTCTCTTACAGATTTTTACCCTATAGATACATATACACATGTGGGAAGATATGCTATTTCAACAGCAAAAGACTAGGAAAAACCTATATATCAAACCAAATCCATTCAACGGAGCATTATTTAGCCATTAGAAGAAATTGTTACAGGAAAAAGAAAACTAAGAGTTAGTAACATGCTACTATTTGAGTTGTTCAAAAGCGGAAAAGTAGGACATATCAATATGTACTGTCTACGTCTTTATGCATGTAACTGAATCTGTAAGACAACACAAGCAACTCTTATGGGTGGCTCCTCTGAGGAGATGAGAAGCTGGGGGAAGGAGTTGGGTTTATACTCCAGCTTTCAATCATGATCTATGGAGTAAATATACTTTTTTTTTGTTATGGACTTATTAGATTTATTATGATTTTGATACTGCTGGAGAGTATGAAAATGATTCTCATTTTTTCCGGGTTTCATTTTTTAAATTGAAGAATAGTTGATTTACAATATTGTGTAAGTTTCAGATACACATCATAGTGTTTCTGTTTGTTTGTTTTACAGATTATATTCCACCATAGGTTATTACAAGATATTGGGTATCATTCCCCATGCTATGCAGTAAAGCCCTGTTGCTTGTCTGTTTAATGTATTAATCCCACGCTCCTAGTTTGTCCCTCCCCCTATTTTCTCCCCTTTGGCAGCCCCTTTGGTAGTTTTGTTTTCTATATCTGTGACTCTGTTTCTGTTTTTTATATACATTTATTTGTATTATATTTCAGATTGCACATATAAGTGGTATCATATAGTATCTGTTTTTCCTTGACTTATTTCACTATGCATATTCTCTAGATATATCCATGTTGCTGCAAATGGCAATATTTCACTCTACGGCTGTATAATATTCCATTCACTTTTTAAATTTTTACTTTATTTTGCTTTACAATATGTATTGGTTTTGCCACACACTGACATCAATCAGCCACGGGTGTACATGAGTTCCCAATCCTGAACCCCCCTCCCACCTCTCACCCCATATCATCTCTCTGGATCATCCCCGCGCACCAGCCCCAAGCATCCTGTACCCTGTATCGAACATAAACTGGCGATTCGTTTCTTACCTGAGAGTATACATGTTTCAATGCCATTCTCCCAAATCATCCCACCCTCTCCCTCTCCCACAGAGTCCAAAAGTCCGTTCTATACATCTGTGTCTCTTTTGCTGTCTCGCATACAGGGTTATCATTACCATCTTTCTAAATTCCATATACGTGTTAGTATACTGTATTGGTGTTTTTCTTTCTGGCTTACTTCACTCTGTATAATCGGCTCCAGTTTCACCCACCTCATTAGAACTGATTCAAATGTATTCTTTTTAATGGCTGAGTAATACTCCAT
>SJYX01011351.1:514739-650089 GCA_006410675.1 Oreotragus oreotragus
CTGGGACGGAGCTCCCTCCCTATCTCCTTTGTCTCTTTTTTAGTCTTTTATATTTTCCTACCTGTTTTGGAAGACAATGATCTGCTTTTCTGGGTGCCTGATGTCCTCTGCCAGCATTCAGAAGTTGTTTTGTAGAATTTACTCAGTGTTGAAATGTTCTTTTGATGAATTTGTGGGGGAGAAAGTGGTCTCCCCATCCTACTCCTCCACCATCTTAAATGTACTTTTTTAAAAAAGGAAGTCTTATAGCCTGTTTCTTTTCTACCCCGAAAGGATCTTGGCTTACACATGAAAAGAGGAAAATTAAACTATACCCTTTGCCACAACATCTAAAACTGTACATATAACTTTTGCTAAAGTATGAGAAATATGAAAATGATACATGCTTCTCTTCCTTTGCTCACCTACAACTGTACCTAAGTCATGTGTTAAACCATCTATTTTAAGCTACAGCTGAAAGGAAGATTATGAAAGTAATAGCAGCAGTGTGAAAAATCAATTTCTAATCACAACACTCTTCTCAAGTCCCAGATATCAGTTCTAATTATTGGCAAAGATGCTCCTAGGCTTAACACCAAGGCTGCAACATATCTAAAATAAAATAACCAGATTAAGGAAGGAAAGGATGATAAAATGGGAGGGGGGTGTTGTCACATGAGTGTGTAATAGCAACAAAGCAGTGGCTAACTTTACAATGAGTTATAAACTATCCTTTCTTTTGGCCCCACCTCACAAGCTTGTGGTATCTTAGTTCCCTGACCAGGGATTGAACCCAGGCCCTCGGCAAAGAAAGCACTGAGTCCTGACTACTGGACTACCAGAGAATTCCCTAAACAATCTTTTTATTGTTATAATAAAGGCAATAATTCTCTCCTTGCAAGAAAATGTACACTGAAAGAAGCCCCTTATCTATTATTCCACTTGAAAATGGAACACTTACATTGATTTTCTACTAAGTACTAGGAATAGCAGAACTGTTAAAAAAGATGTTTCAATAATAAAAGTTCGCCAAGCCATTTACAACCAATCGAATGAGAGGATTCAACAGTAAGACAATCCTCAGATACTGGGCTTCTTTGAGCTCTTCTTACAGAGACACTAAAGTAAATGTAAGGCACCAAACAGTTTAGATACTACTTAGGACCAACACAAAAACATTGTCACCATATACTTGTTTAATTAAATCACAATCGGATTTTATACAGGTGTGCAACCACAAGAAAATCAGTTATTCTATTCAAATATTAAGAGTTATATATTTCCCAAATGCCTTTGATCAACAAACAGCAGTACTTTACAAAGCTATTATGCACCAACTAAACTTAATACTCCTACAGAGAAGCCCAAGGCATCTCACCTAACACTGCTAATTTATTAATTTGTCTTCTTAGCTATAAAGTTTCACGTTTTTCCAACATTAGATTACCTAAAAACCAATTAAGCTTCAATCAGCAGTTTATTTTAATCTAAGTATCTGAAAATAATCTTAAAGGAAATGAATTTTTAAATGTCAAAAAAGGCAATTTACTAAGCATTAGACTGTTTAGTCTAAACCATTTCCTATAATCCATGATAAAAGACTTCAACTGTAAAAGATAATCACAACCTGTTACAATAATGCATTTAATTTTCTATTTTGCTAATAACCAAAACTGACTAAATCCAAGGACTAAATAAACTGAACTGTGGATATTCGCAGGTTATTAACTGTGAAATGTAAAAGGTGCTACAAATAATATGCACAAAAAAAGAGTAGAAAGAAATTGCAAGGAGAGTTAGCTTACTTAGGATTAAGAATATCTGAGACAGATGTATAGAGAAGGCCTGAATTTAAAATGGAGAGAATACTGTTTGCTAAACTTGAGAAGATTCACTGATGGATACAAACTGAGTCAGAATACAGATGGACCTATGAGACTACAACATGCCTACAAAGGGTGATTTTGGAAGGGCTCAAGTGCACCCAATACAAAATAGAGATACTCATTACAGGATGCAGTGGAAAGGAGGGCAGACAGGAATAGGGCTTAGAAAGTAAAAAACTGAATTACTTGTTTCAAAATCTGATACATCGCTCATGCAATTTATTTAGAAAGTCATTTTGCTCTACTGAGTCACTTAAAAGAAGCAGAATTGTATACAGCATTAAACACATTAACCTAATAAGTAGAACACTTCTTTTCCCTTCCTTCCAGCTTCCCTAACAGATACCTTTTTTGTTTCCTCCAGTCTAATTCTGATAACAACTAAGCTCTTAACCTACTCTGATATTTGAAACAAAGCTCAGCTTATTGCAAAGTTTCTCTAGGGCAAGGACCCCACAACTTTCATCAGGTTCTTAAAGGAGTCAGTGATAATAGCTTTTTAAAAATTTCTTTCAAGACTCCCTATAACCATTGTAACAAAGAAAGTACAAAATAAACTTGTGCCATTTACTCCCTTCTTTAGCCCTATTCAACTTTGGCTTTTTAACCCTGTGAAAAGTTACAAATATAGGGGAAAGGAAGAAAGCACCTCCTGTGCTTAACTGAGTCCCCATCCCACAGGGTGCCAATCAGTTATAGAGCCTGCTCGCTGACTTCAGGATTACAGTGAACGTCGCTCAGTCATGTCTGACTCTGTGCAACCGCACGGACTGTAGCCTGCCAGGCTCCTCTGTCCATGGAATTCTCCAGACCAGAATACTGGAGTGGGTAGCTGTTCCCTCCTCCAAGGGATAGGACTGCCACTATCCTTGAAGATCCTCAGATAATTTGTGAAGTCCTGGGTATAATTAGAAGCTAAACTCTCTCCTGCTCAGATTCTCAGAACTTTCTTCCTACTTTAATGTGTCAAACCCAATACAGTGCCTCATTTTTTTAATTAAAATGTTTAAGCAGCAACATAAAATCTACAAATAATACTATCTTTTAAATTATGATTAAGACATGAAATTAATTATCTGCTTGTGGAAAAGGTAACGCAAAACTAGCAGTGTGGGGCTAAGATGGAGAGGGAGGCCTGCCCCAGCAATCCACCTAGATCTGTGGTCCTGGGAATATCCCTTAGGCCTAGGGGACTGGTTTTCCCAATGGCAAGGAAGGACCAACACCACATACATTTTCACACAAAGCACACTGCTCAACTCTGTTCTTGTTTTGTACAAGTGTTGAATCATTTTTATTACTATGTCAATCACTGATTATTTATTAGGAACTGTTAATGCTGAAATACAATTTTGGAAAGTATAAGGGCTACTATTTTGAAAATTGGTTTTCAGATTATTTCATAGGTGAGTGGCAAATTTAATTTCATTTTACTTCTGGTGAGGAAGTACCTTTAATTAAAATGTTAGGTACATGTACACTTGTCATATATAGAAACCAACTTTATAACATATCAAAAAACATCCACTGAGTACCCACTGAGTACAGAAACACTGGGGAATTGAAGTATTAGAAAAGAATAACAGCAAACCCACCTTTGTCTCCTGGGCCTTACAATGCATTTTAAAGGGTAGGAGGGAATCCATAAAGAGAAAAACCAGAAAAGCAGTCATGAATGATATGAACCATATGTAATATAATGCGTCTCTGATCTCTGAATTTCTGACAGAAAGTCCTGGTTTCTGAAAGTGGTCATAAATAACTTTCTTCAAGAGGGGTACCTGACCTGGCCCTAGAAAGAAGGAACTTAAACCATGAAAGGACAACACGGGCAGGGGAGGAAGGTGTCCTTCCTATTATACAATACATGGTGTATGGTAAGTTCAGTGAACAATGTGTAAAGGAGCTTGACTAGAATAATGAAAAGTTCATGTAGAGAAAAGAAAGAGATTAACTGGCAGGTTAACCAGAAAATGGATGATACTGAAGACCAGGATTTGGGCTCTGTTACAGGACAATGGTAAGCAGTAGAAGAGGTCGGCTTGATGTGTGTTTATTACAGCTAAGAGTTGGGTATGAAGATGTGCAAAGTAATACTTGGGAGCAAGTATTACAAAGGCTACTTCGCAAGGAAGACATTGAAGGAGAGCTAAAATAAGTCCAGGGACGAAATTGTGAGATTAAACTAAAGTAGGTATAGGAGCAACATGAGAAAGCAGAAACTAATGCATAAATGATTCCATAGTTCTAAAATTCATATTTAACATTTCTGAATCAGTACGCATTTACAAATCAGCGATGCAGATATAACTATTATGGCCACTTACAGAAATAAGAACCAGAGGCACAGGCTCGGTAACCTGCCTAAAGTTAGGGAGCTGGTGAAAGGTTGAGGTAAAGTGTGAATCCTTGCTGCCTAACTCAAGCCCTTAAGCACTGCCCTACTTGTCCCTATGCATAACCAGACTATTGAGTGAGTGAGTGAGTGAANTACAGGGCCTGCAACTAAAAAATAATACATGCACATTGTGACGCGCCAAACTGTCTTAGAGAAATCATTAAAACATCTTTCACATCAAAAAGCATAAGAAAATTCAATGCCATTTAATTTACTTTATGCATATTACATACTAGAGACTTTAAGCTACAAAATGGTTCCACTATCTCAACGCACATACAAAACAACCATAAAAGTATGTGTATATAACAAGGTACTCTCCAATTAGCCATCTGTAATGAATAATATATCTCCTCATGTCATCTTTAAGTACCATTTATTACGACCCAGGCCTTTCTGCTTTAATGAGGACAACAGATCTCTGATTTACATTCAACACTCTCCACATTAATAATTGATTGAAACTCTTAAAAAATTCTCCTGGTACTGACATAGAATGGGGAGAAACGATCTTCAGAAGAATGCCAAAACTACCCTGTTACATCTGATTGGTAAAAGAAGCAGGGGCAGCAGACTGTTGGCCAAACTCATCTGAGGATGGCCCCAAACTCGCCTGCTGGTTGTACCCACTGCTCGACCCATAGCTGTCTTGGTTGTACCCGCCTTGGTTGTAGCTACTGGAGTGCTTCTCCATGGGGTCTGAAAGATATCTCTGGCTCGAGGAATGCCAGCCGGTCTCCTTGAAAACAAACCAGATGTTTCCAGCCCAGAGGATAAAGTTCAAGAATCCAAAGACCTGAAGGAGGATCAAAGCAAGTGAGTGGATAGACTGGAGAGAAAGCTCAGAAAAATCTCAGTTTCAGAAAAAATCCCTCAAATGCAAAAGGTCACTTTTCATCTCCATGCAGAGGCTTCTTCCAGTTTCTGGTGTTGAAGTCACTGTTTCATTTAGAATATATGACTTTTCATGAAAGCTTACTATGTGTTAGGCAGACAGAGGATGAGATGGTTGGATGGCATCACTGACTCTGTGGACATGAGTGTGAGAGAACTTTATGAGATAGTGAAGGTCAGGGAAGCCTGGCATGCTGCAGTCCATGGGGTCACAAAGAGCTGGACACAACTTAGTAAGTGAACAACAACAACGGAAGGGCTTTATGTGTATCTGTTCATTTAGTCATGGAAGGTGCTATTACACTCATACTAAAGATGTGAAAACAGGTTCAGCAAAGATAAGGAGCTTTTTTATGGCCATGTGACTGGTCAGTAGCAGACCAGGGATAAGACCTGTTCTACCTGACTCCACCATCTGAGCCTCTACCTAATCTACCACTATCTCCCCAAATGATGTAAAATGGTGTAAAGTATCTTTAGAGGACATGGGGTTATTTTCATTTTAATGATGGACCATTAACTTATAAGGTTATCTTCACTTTAATGCTAGAGATATTACTTTCCCATTTATTGAAATGACCGAAAAAAAATGAGTCAACTCAAAAAGTATGGAGGAAGCAATGGTATAGGTGGTACACGGACAAGCACATGCACGGCAGTGTACACAGAAGTTGTGCTTCTTTGAATAGTTGTATGTTCTGTGCCTCTCACAGTCAGAAGTGAATGCCCAAACAATACTCTGAAGTCCAGGTTTCAGGGAAGTATGAAATGTTTTCTCAACAACTGAATGTGAGACTTGCCTATGGAAACTCCTCTCACTCTCCAGAAGCATGCCCTTGGTGAGCCAGAGGACTGGGTGTCACTTCCCTGGGTCCTAAGTGTTTTATGGAAACTGAGCTGTTTGCTATTGTAAGAGGCCCAAAGAGAACAGTTGTGTTGCAGCCTCTTCCAAAGTGGATCAGTTGACTGCGAATTAAGCACAGCTAATTATCTTAGAAATAGGTTTCTACTCATATCAACCTATACTTTCAGAGGTGTAATTTAATCAAGATCTCCCCCTTAAGGGAAAATACCCTAGTTATTGTACACATGGTTAAAAGGTCCTGTGTGTAAATTAGAGTTGTGTCAGTGATTACCTAATTCATTTTGATCATGCATCTATTATACTATAAATACCTTATTTATGTTTTGTATCTCCCTTAGCAAGGAGTCTAGAATATGGCACACAATGTTAAATAAATCTCAGTTAACATTAAAGGAAGAAAAAAGGATGGGATGGGGAGAGGGATGGAGGGAGGGATGGGAGGAGGGTAAGAGGGTGAGAGGAAGGTAAGGAAGCTTGGATAAACTGATTTTCAGTGAGGTCTTTTAGGAGTCTAGCAGCCCCCTCTTAGAAATAGACAAGGAGAGTATGTGACACAAACTGTGATGACATTAAAGTATATTGAGTAGTCACTCCAGCAGGATGCTGACCAATCAGAATGAACTTGGGCAGCAGCCACAGCTCTGGAGTGGGCTTCCAGAAGTTCCTTGCTGTGTCAAAGTAATTTATCCCTTAATTGCTGGACGGTGGGACGCCACAGAGTGACCTGGGGAAGGAAGTGGCGGGTTAGGGAGTCAAGATGAGGGATCTTGGGAGCTTGGAACACCAGCTCCAAGCTTCATGATTTTAGCAGCAGGTGGATCAGGGCATATTATCTGAATCTCAGCCTTGGAGCCATCTCCTCCGTCTCTGGAATCTGAATGGCCTGAGCTCTGCAACTTTTTGCTTTATAACTTTGGACAAGGCAGTAAGCCTCTGAACGTCAGCATTTATAAAATTCTATGAAATGAAGACAATTATTCCTTCCTTGGTGGATAGTTGTGAGGATCAAACAGGGCATGTGTAAAGCAGCTAGACAGTACTGGACACTGATCTGTAAATTATGCTTTGAATCACTTTCTAAAATATTTCCATGAATTATATTCATTTGACTTTTCCTGAGACATAAACTGAAGCAGGCTTTTTTGATAGTGAGGCCATGTTCTTGAGGTGTCAAGATCAAAACTGAGCATCTGGGGGTTCTCTGGCAATCCAGTAGTTACGACTCCCCATTTTCAGTGCTTCCACTACAGGGGGTTGTGGGTTCGATTCCTGGTCAGGGAACGAAGATCCCAAGTGCCGTGTGGCGTGGCCAAAAATGAAATAAAATAAACTGATAGCACTATTTAAAAAATATGATTGGACAGTCAAACCTTAAAAAACAAAACAAAAGACTGCTGGACTCCTAAAAGATTTCACTGAAAATCAGTTTATCCAGGCTTCCTTACCTTCCTCTCACCCTCTTACCCTCCTCCATCCCTCCCTCCATCCCTCTCCCCATCCCATCCTTTTTTCTTCCTTTAATGTTAACTGAGATTTATTTAACATTGTGTGCCATATTCTAGACTCCTTGCTAAGGGAGATACAAAACATAAATAAGGTATTTATAGTATAATAGATGCATGATCAAAATGAATTAGGTAATCACTGACACAACTCTAATTTACACACAGGACCTTTTAACCATGTGTACAATAACTAGGGTATTTTCCCTTAAGGGGGAGATCTTGATTAAATTACACCTCTGAAAGTATAGGTTGATATGAGTAGAAAAACTATCGTGGAATCTTTTCAGATATGGAGGGATGGTTCTATCCAGGACTATAGTTTTATCTGTTTTCTATTCCTTGATTACTCCCTTTCCCCTGATACTACTTCATTTCTAAAAAAGGGATGCCTGAAAAGAACCTAGAAATCAGGGGAATGCAGCTTTAAAGTAAAAATGTAAACAAGGCATTGCCATGGGACTATTTAAGGAGTGGTGATGTCTTATTCTTATATCATAGAGGTAGACCTCTATCACTATTGTAATAGGTGTCTCACTCTATTGTCATCACAGAGGTATCACAGACTTCTTGGCTGGCACATTTTAGGGGCACATGGGCCCTTGAATCTTTCCTTACCATTTTGTTGCAACTGAAATCAGAGTCGGTATTTTTATTTTAGCTTAGATGTGGGACAACAGAAAGAGGCTGAAAGAGACTACACAGCATGAGAAAGAATGGGAGAGGACATTTAGATGATCTGACAAGATGTATCAAGATTGCATTGGTGGAGAAATAGAAGTAGAAATTACGGATGATTTGTCACTTTCTGTTACTTGCAACCCAATCATTACACCTCATACAGATACTGGTACCAGAACTGGGCTACAAAGAACAGACTTTACAGATCAGGAGATTGTTTTGGTTTAGCCAGTTTAGGTGGAGTTTTCTGCCACGAGGAATTGGAGGACACTCACATGGATAACTTATGGATAACTTACAACAGCACCAGACCCACCCCTCCACACACATGACATGATCTGCTTTCCATCCATTATTCTTTTGGTTTTTAAGACGTGTATCACATTGTTTCTCATTCAAAACTTCCAACGCCTTGTTGGAAGAGATATCAGAAACGCGATTAAATGGACTATGGAGGATGTCATCACTTACTAAAAGAACTAACAAACATACTGAACAATTTCATCTTTGCTCTCTTAGATTCTGAGATCAGGGTTCTAATAATTTTCATTAAGCACTGCCTGTAAACAAACTGTAGAAGCAGTAGAATATATTTTAATGTATACCTCAAAGTATTCATCCACAGGTGTGGCTAGAAATAAGTAAACACTACTGTAAGATCCTAATAATAGTTGATTTCAATGTTATTCTCTTATTACTAAGGCAAGATTCACAGTCAAATCGTCAGCAGCCAATGAGCCAATCTTTTTCCCTTTTCATATGCCTTCTTAAATTCCAGAAAGCAGTTAGAAACACAAGTTAACCTTGAAGGAAAGAGAATTATTTTTTAAAGGTCGCTAAAGAATGTCGATCCTTCATTGAACGCCGCTGGCCATTCTATTCTTTGTAACTACTACTTTTTGCTGTCATTTTAGCTTCTGTCTCTCAGATATAGTTTCCTTCTTTGGAATAACACAAGTTCTTACATTCATGAAATAAGAATCCAATTTAGTGACTCTGCTATCTGTCAAATGTCCTATCTCCCGGCAAGAGTCATATACTTGATGATAATACTGGATTTTGTTCAACTAATATAGCTCTGCTTTTCTGAAGTTATCAAGCAACTAAACCAAGAGCATGGAGAAGATTAAAAAATTACCATAACTATTATAGGTATTTTTTATTCTCTGATTTCTATCTGTACCCTACTGTGTCTGAGTGTTTTTCTCGAGACAATCAACTAAGGTATATTCTATGTGTGGCTTCTATCAAATATTCCTTTTAACTTCTGGCAGACTTCAGTCTTAAAGTTCAGATTTTATATCTGCTTCTGCCTTAGAATTCTGACTTGACTGTCATCCAAGCAAAAGCTGCCCAAACCTGCAGGGCTCTTGTTAAGAACGCTGTAATTGGACACAGTAAAGTTTATGGGTTCTGACAATAGAAAACTTGAAGGCCAAAGGATCATCTAGCCCATAGAGTGAACTATCACCTTTTAGACTGGACTCCATTCAGAGGCAAAACATTTCCCAGATGACTCCTGGGACACTTTTCTGATTCCCATGATTAGCAAACAAAGATCTGAGAGGGAAACATACCACAGAAGTGTTTAGGCTGGACATCACAGGACTGTGGACAGCCGTGCATTTGTTGGATGGCTGTTTGCAAGCTGACATCAGTAACAATACTTCTTTGGGATCTGTAGCGACCTTGACATCAGACAGTCCTTTTGCCCAAGCTGATGAACCCACCAACCACAAGAACGAAAAGACTACAGTGACGATGAAGTCCTACAGGAACAAACAGAAAGATAAAACAGGAAGAGAAAAGTGAGTTCTAGAAACAAATCAATTGGTTTGCCTTTTGAAAAATTCCAAGATCCCATAGCACTGGAACCATGTTGAAAAATGAGTAATAGTTTTGTGATATGAATTTATATTTCTAGAAAATAAGTAATAGTAGTAACATTAATGAATGATTACTGTGTTTCTGATGATGGGGGCGCTACTTGTCATAATCTTCCTTGTGACCCTCCTTCTCTAAAGAGGGTGGACTCGGAGGCACTCCTAAGACTTCAGCAGATCATTCTCTAACATAAGACAATTGCTCAGATTTACTGTATTTATGTTTGACTACTAGAAAGATGTTGCATCCTATTTACCTAGATAACAAAACACTGATCTGGGAAGGAAAAGAGTATATTTAATATAGCAACAGGAATTATTTTAAATGATAAATGCCTCAAGTAGTAAACCTGTTTCTTTCCTATCTGAGGCCATGGTGATATCACTTACTCTGGTGAGCCTTCCCTCATGCTGTGACTGAATTACTTTCCATTAAGATCCTGAGGAGCACTTACACTCTAAAGATGCTGTTGTGGATATTTGTTAGGTTTGACTTTTGGAGAGGGTCCACTGCTAAGACCGAATCTTCCGAACAACTGGTCTCTTTCCATCCAGGGGTCATTGTAAATTATGTAACTCACCAATTGACCATTTCATGTTGCCTTCAGAAAACTTAGGGCCAATTTGTTACCCACTTATAATGTGCTTTTTTTTTTTTTTTTTTTTAAATAAAGCCTGGCTATTTTAACTCTATTCCAAACTGTGTTTTATATACCCATTCTGTCTTTCCTGTCTTCTTTCCTTCTAATTTTTAATTAATTTCATCCTGAGTTTCATATGTCCTTCTAAGTAATTTGAAGTTGTTTCCGGAAGGAGATGGGGTATAAACAAAAAGGCAAACAAATACAGTATCTATAGCTGCTTCAAATCAGAAAGGACATTTGGAATAGAGAAACTCAAGGGTTGGGGTTTGAATTAGAAATTGGAGGAATGGTTATAAATAAATAAGCCAGACTGACTGTATCAAATACAACTTCTATTCATGTTCAATCTGGTACCTTTATTCAATTACTCCTCCATTTATTCAGACAATAATTTTTGAGTCATGCACCAGGTCTTACAAGGGTTTGAGTGAGTGAGTGAGTGAGTGAAGTCGCTCAGTCGTGCCCGACTCTGTGCGACCCCGTGAACTGTAGCCCACCAGGCTCCTCCGTCCTTGGGATTCTCCAGGCAAGAATACTGGAGTGGGCTGCCATTTCCTTCTCTAGGGGAACTTCCCGACCCAGGGATCGAACCCAGGTCTCCCGCATTNTGAGTGAGTGAGTGAGTGAAGTCGCTCAGTCATGTCCGACTCTTTGCGACCCCGTGAACTGTAGCCCACCAGGCTCCTCCGTCCTTGGGATTCTCCAGGCAAGAATACTGGAGTGGGTTGCCATTTCCTTCTCCAGGGGAACTTCCTGACCCAGGGATCGAACCCAGGTCTCCCGCATTGCAGGCAGACGCTTTAACCTCTGAGCCACCAGGGAAGTCCAACCAGACTATTATGGAATACTACTCAGTCACTTTAAAAAAAAAAATGAAACTTTGCTATTTGCAAAAACATGGGTGGACTTGGAGGATAATATGCTTAACTCAGAGAAGACGACAAATACTACATGATTTCACTTTTTTATATATCATTCAGGTAAGGGTAAGGGAACCAGACTATTACCATTCCCTTACCTGAATGATACCAATCTTTTAGGTCTAGGAAGACTGAAAACATGATGAAATACATATACAATGGAATACTACTCAGTCACTTTAAAAAAATGAAACTGCTATTTGCAAAAACATGGGTGGACTTGGAGGATAATATGCTTAACTCAGAGAAGACGACAAATTCTACATGATTTCACTTATATACGGAGTCTAAAAAATAAATGAATGAACATAATAACAACAAAAACGAAACAGACTCACACAGAGAGAGAACCAACTAGTGGTTACCCAGGAGTAAAGGGAAAGGGGGATGGGCAAGATAGAATTATGGGGATTAAAAAGTACAAATTTATTGTCTATAAAATAAATAAGCTACAAGGATATACTATACAGCAAGGAGGGAATATAGGCAATATTTTATAGTAACTTTAAATGGAATATAATACATAAAAATTTTGAATCCCTATGCTATATACCTGAAACTAATATTGAAAATCAATTATAGCCATTTGTAAAAGGCTTTGCCAGACTCATTTTAATATGTGCCTGTTGCTGTTCACTTTTGATGAATAAAACCTATCTTTTCACCAAAAAAAAAAAAAAAGAAAATCAATTATACCTCAATAAAAATTAAAAAATAAATACCTTTCGCCCCAAGTCTTAGGTCTCATAAGACTCAACGTATAAAGTAAAACCTGCTCAAGACCTAACTCCAAGGCCCTCCAGGGAGTCAGAGATCTTTTATTAACACTTTACAAAATCAAGCACTCTGATAGGCTTCACTGTGAGCTGGCACATAATTTCCTTTTATTAAAATAATGCATGTTTTTCAAGTTTAGATATTATTAAAGTAATTCTAGTTCCCTTCTCTCTTAATCCTCGATTTCTTTTAAAAATTTTTTTTTATACCAGAGTATAGTTAATTAATTATGCTATATCAGTTTCAGGTGTACAGCAAAGGGATTCAGTGATATAATACATGTATCTATTCTTTTTCAAATTCCTTCCCCATTTAGGTTATTACACAGTACTAAGTAGAGATCCCTGTGCTGTAACAGTAGATCTCTGTTTGTTACCTATTGTAAATATAGCAGTGTGTACATGTTAATCACAAACTCCCTCTAACCCTCTTGTCGCCACCTTTCATTTTCAGTTAGCAACTCCAATATCCAAAAATTCACAATACTTAATAAAAAAGAGGCAGGGGAGGAAGAATTTCCAACTAAAAATAAATCAAGAGAGTTAACATACTTAATTGCCCTCCTCCCCTGCATAG
Source organism: Oreotragus oreotragus (assembly GCA_006410675.1). NCBI lineage: Eukaryota > Metazoa > Chordata > Mammalia > Artiodactyla > Bovidae > Oreotragus > Oreotragus oreotragus. Next base: position 527,745 of record SJYX01011351.1, read on the forward strand.
CCAGAAAAATTAGTATAGTTATGACAGAAAAGGGAGTTCAATATTAACTATTCAAAGTTATGCACTACTTGTTTGAAATGGTAATAAACAGCAAGAGAAAGGAGGTAGACTTCAGGTCTTACCTTATAATACACCAAATTCCCTATTACTACTGTGGAAGGAAAAAGTATTAGGAAATGCTTAGAGGAGAATAGTATCATACCATCTAAACCAAGTCACCCTTAGCTAGCTCAATACAGAACAGAATTTGTAATAGATTAAATATCAGTATAACATTTATTCTTCTTGTGGTTACAGGAAAATTATTTTTATGAGTCTGTACGAGACATATGCATTCTGTCTCACATTAAAGTTTTATGTAAAATACATGTACAAATTTAAATTCACTTCCTTTGGGATTACAATGTTCTCCAATGATAGACAACACAGTATAGGTACATAACCAAGGTTTTGCAGAAACAGTCATCAGCCAGACACTGCTGCAATATTTTTGTCCAGTGATGAAGACACTGACCATGTATTTCAATTTGACAAAGGCTAAGTTTATCAGTTAGCCTCACTCCCTTTCTACAGGGATGAAGAGAGTCCAGTGGTTAAGAAAACTGGCTAGAATCAGGCATACAATTGAAGCTGGTTTTCATATATGCATATGTTATCTAATGCAAGTTAATCTAATTTCTTTGAACCTGTTTGGTCCATTGTAAAATCCCTGCCTCTTATGTTGATATGAAGATTAATACTAACAAGAATTAACATTAAGTGTTTATTGAGTAAATGACACTAAGTACTTTACATAAAAGTTACTTTTCAGTCACTCTATGAGGCAGTAGTATTATTCTCCTCACTTTACAGATGAGGAGGCTAAGGCATTTAAGAGAATTAAGTGGGCCCAAATTCATAAAGCTATTAAATGGAGGAGCCAGGACTCAAACTCACTTGAACCCTACCTCTTAATTCCTATCAATATGCTAAGTTAATGTATTTAAAGACCTCTGCACAGTGCCTGACCCATAGAAAGCATTTAGTAAAGATTAGCTACTGTGATCACTAGGAGAAGGGAATGGCAACCCACTCCAGTATTCTTGCCTGGAAAATCCCATGGACAGAGGAACCTGGTGAACTATAGTCAATGGGGTCACAAAGAGTCGGACACAACTGAGTGACTTTCACTTCACTCCCTGTGATCATCAAAAACTAGGCCTCACACAAGTCTCTATACATCAGTCATTCCAGTTATGACCTTGTTAACAGTCAGTAAAGAAAACAACAACAAAAAGTCAGCAAAGAGGTGACAGACTCACCTAAATAGGATGGTGAAGGGGAAGAAAGACTTTCAGTTAGTAATCAGACATTGGTTTTGTAAGTGTAACTTTAGCAAGTTATCAAAACACTGATGGGAGAGCAATTTTAATAATAAAGTCTGTAGGGAAAAGCACTCACATCAAAATCCACCTCAAGGACAGGTAACAAAGTGAGGAAAAGAAAATAAACAGAAAAACCAGAAACACCACTCCTGCCTGCTTTAATGCCCCCACGTATTAAAAAATGAACTAGACCTTTTTCAAAGCCTAAAGAAAGCAAAAATGAAGAGACGGAGCCGAAGCAAAAACAACACCGAGTCGTGGATGTGACTGGTGATGGAAGTAATGTCCGATGCTGTAAAGAGCAATACTGCATAGGAACCTGGAATGTCAGGTCCATGAATCAAGGCAAACTGGAAGTGGTCAAACAGGAGATGGCAAGAGTGAACGTCGACACTGTAGGAATCAGCGACCTAAAATGGACTGGAATGGGTGAATTTAACTCAGATGACCATTATATCTACTATTGAGGGCAAGATCCCTTTGAAGAAATGGAACAGCCATCATAGTCAACAAAAGTCCAAAATGCAATACATGGATGCAGTCTCAAAAACAACAGAATGATCTCTGTTTCCAAGGCAAACCATTCAATATCACAGTAATCCATGTCTATGCTCCAACCAGTAATGCTGAAGAAGCTAAAGTTGAATAGTTCTATGAAAACCTACAAGACCTTCTAGAACTTATACCCAAAAAAGATATCCTTTTCATCACAGGGGACTGGAATGCAAAAGTAGGAAGTCAAGAAATACCTGGAGTAACAGGAAAATTTGGCCTTGGAGTACAGAATGAAGGAAACAATGGAGTACAGAAATAGAGAAAAACAATAGAATTGGAAAGACCAGAGATCTCTTCAAGAAAATTAGAGATACCAAGGAAATATTTCATGCAAAGATGGCTAATAGAGTTTTGCCAAAAGAACACAATGGTCATAGCAAACACCCTCTACCAACAACAAAAGAGAAGACTCTACACATGGACATCACTAGACAGTCAATACTGAAATCAGATTGATTATATTCTTTGCAGCCAAAGATGGAGAAGCTCTATACAAAAACAAAGACTGGGAGCTGACTGTGGCTCAGATCATGAACTCCTTATTGCCAAATTCCAGACTTAAACTGAAGAAAGTAGGGAAAACCACTAGATCATTCAGGTATGACCTAAATCAAATCCCTTATGATTACACAGCAGAAGTGACAAATAGATTCAAGGGATTAGATCTGATAAAGTGCCTGATGAACTAAGGACAGGGGTTCTTGACATTGTACAGGAGGCAGTGATCAAGACCATCCTCAAGAAAAAGAAATGAAAAAAGGCAAAATGGTTGTCTGATGAGGCCTTACAGACAGCTGAGAAGAGAAGTGAAAGGCAAAGGAGAAAAGGAAAGATATAACCATTTGAATGCAGAGTTCCAAAGAACAGCAAAAAAAGATAAGAAAGCCTTCTTCAGTGATCAATGCAAAGAAATAGAGAAAAACAATACAATGGAAAAGACTAGAGGTCTCTTCAAGAAAATTAGAGATAGCAAGGGAACATTTCATGCCAAGAAGGGCTCAATAAAGGACAGAAATGGTATGGACCTAACAGAAGCAGAAAATATTAAGAGGTGGCAAGAATACCCAGAAGAACTATACAGGGAAGATCTTCACAGACCAGATAATCACGATGGTGTGATTACTCACTGAGAACCAGATATCCTGAAGCGCGGAGTCAAGTAGGCCTTAGAAAGCATCACTACAAACAAGCCAGTGGAGGTGATGGAATTCCAGTTGAGCTATTTCAAATCCTAAAAGATGATGCTGTGAAAGTGCTGCACGCAAGATGCCAGCAAATTTGGAAAACTCAGCAGTGGCCACAGGACTGGAAAAGGTCAGTTTTCATTCCAGTCCCAAAGAAAGGCAATGCCAAAGAATGCTCAAACCACACAATTGCACTCATCTCACACGCTAGTAAAGTAATACTCAAATTCTCCAATCCAGCCTTCAACAGTACGTGAACCGTGAACTTCCAGATATTCAAGCTGAATTTAGAAAAGTCAGATCAAATAGCCAACATCCGTTGGATCATTGAAAAAGCAAGAGAGTTCCAGAAAAACATCTACTTCTGCTTTACTGACTAGGCCAAAGCCTTTGACTGTGTGGATCACAACAAACTGTGGAAAATTCTTCAAGAGATGGGAATACCAGACCACTTGATCTGCCTCCTGAGAGATCTGTATGCAGGTCAAGAAGCAACAATTAGAAACGGACATGGAACAACAGACTGGTTCCAAATCAGGAAAGGAATACATCAAGGCTATATACTGTCACCCTGTTTATTTAACTTAAATGCAGAGTACATCATGAGAAATGCCAGGCTGGATGAAGCACAAGCTGGAATCAAGATTGCTGGGAGAAGTATCAATAACCTCAGATATGCAGATGACACCACCCTTATGGCAGAAAGTGAAGAAGAATTAAAGAGCCTCTTGATGAAAGTGAAAGGGGAGAGTGAAAAGTTGGCTTAAAACTCAACATTCAGAAAACTAAAATTATGAAACCCAGTTCCATTCAGTTCATTCGCTAGTCGTGTCTGACTCTTTGCAACCCCATGAATCACAGCGCACCAGGCCTCCCTGTCCATCACCAACTCCCAGAGATAACTTGTTCACAAATAGATGGGGAAACAATGCAAACTGTGATAGACTATTTTGGGGGGCTCCAAAATCACTGCAGATGGTGACTGCAGCCTTGAAATTAAAAGACGCTTGCTCCTTGGAAGAAAAGTTATGACCAAACTAGATAGCACATTGAAAAGCAGAGACATTATTGCCAACAAAGGTCCATCTCGTCAAAGCTATGGTTCTTCCAGTAGTCATGTATGGATGTGAGAGTTGGACTATAAAGAAAGCTGAGCACCAAAGAGTTGATGCTTTTTCAACTGTGGTGTTGGAGAAGACTCTTTGAGTGTCCCTTGGACTGCAAGGAGATCCAACCAGTCCATCCTAGAGGAAATCAGTCCTGAATATTCATTGGATGTTGAATATTCATTCAGCTTCACTGATGCTGAAGCTGAAACTCCAATACTTTGGCCACCTGATGCAAAGAACTGACTCATGTGAAAAGACTCGGATGCTGGGACAGATTGAAGGCAGAAGGGGATGACGGAGGATGAGATGGTTGGATGGCATCACTGACTCAATTGGACACGTGTTTAAGTAAACTCCGGGAGTTGATGATGGACAAGGAGGACTGGCGTGCTGCAGTCCATGGAGTCACAAAGAGTCGGACACGAATGAGGAACTGAACCGAACTGCACTGAAAGAAACTATTAGCATCATTTTTTAAAATATAAATTTATTTAATTAGAGGTTAATCACTTTACAATATTGTATTGGTTTTGCCATACGTCAACATGAATCCGCCACAGCATCATTAGAAGTGCTATGTCTTAGTCACCTTGCTGCAGAGAAACCCAAACCTGGAGACAAGTACATAAAACAAGTGGACCAGGTCCCAGCTCTTGCCATACTGTGCCTGTAAACTGCCCTGGATCCTTAAAGAAAAAAACAATGTACTTCCCTTTTCCAAACATGAAATTAAGGCCCAAATAGAGTAAGTGACAGCATAAGGTCAAGCCACTAGTATCAGAACTAGGACAAAAACACAGATTCTCCTGAGCCATGCTCAGTAAATTTTCTTTCCACTAAGCACTAATTAAGATAGTGCAATGAGACATTCCTTTAAAAGTATAGCCTGCCTCAACTAATTCTTAGCAGCAGCAAGTTGGTGACCAATTTTACTTAAAACATTTTTCCTGAGGAAAATGACCATTCCTGTTTATCACTGTATTCTCCCTGTGCCTATACTATATGAATGCACTAATACTGGTTAAATAAACTAAGCCCCAAGCCATCACCCTCACTATAACCTTAAAAGCTAAAATAAAACCCCAAATCATTAAATGAACTTCATTTTTCCTTAAGACCATTCTCTAAAAATGTCTAACCCATGAGGTTTATATTTCTTTCACAGTCTATTACACAAAAGCCTCACTATAGTTTGAAGTTATGTTATACCAAATTATAACTAAAATTTAAAATTCAAGGACAGGGATAAAGGCAGTTCCCCATATTTAGGAAAAACAACTCACAAAATTTTCTAGCCTTTTGCTGAATGAATGCTTTTCTGCCCCACACAGTTTTAATGACTTAGATACTCTGTGTTAAGCCTAGCTGGCACTAACAGTCCCCTATAAGAAGCTTGAAAAGCCAAATGAACTTCGCCACCTATACCAAAAAGCAGTTAGCACCAAGAACTACTGCTTAGTCTTCACTGCCTGTCTTTTGCCCTTAAAACTTAATTTTTCTCCTATGACAGCTAAGGAAACTGGGCAGCTTCAAAGGGAGCAAACGCTGGCCTATTAATGAGTAATAAGAGCCATAGGGAAATTTCCCATTACAAAAAAAATAAGCACACATAAATCTAACCGTCAATGGGAAGTCACCCTGTGCTTTTAAGTACCACTTCCAACAATATCCTACAGTCACTAAAAGGCCAAATAAAGTAGCAATGGAGAACACTGAGACTAAAGCTAAATGTGAAGATCTGGGGAATGAAGATTGCTAATTCAACCATAACAACTGTTATGTTTGACAAACCAAACCTCCCACTCACCTTCTCCCTTCAGCGCACGCACACGCACACGCGCGCACACACACACACCCTTATACTCACATTACAGAAGTATTACATTTGTCCAAGCTGGCCTTTTTTTTGCAAGGAGGAAACATGTCTGTGAAATATCTGGTGGCCCAGGCATCATATGATGTTCAACAGCAAGCAGAGAAACCACCACATAAATTATTTATTGGGAAGGCTGCAGTCCTGTCACCAGCCTCCATTTTTCTATTTTACAGAAAGACTAACACAGAAGCACATATTCAACTTTTTTCCCACACCTATCTTTTTTTTTTTCCAGTTATATGAAAAATGGCCAAAAGTTTATTAGGGCACAGGACTGAAGAAAACGATAAATATCTAAGTGATTATTTTAACAGCTTCCAACTTTTAAGTCTTTCATCATAATTTTCAGGAATCCCACAAAATTCATTTAGCTTCTTTATCCCATGGCTGTGTTTTATAGTAAAAGAGCAGTTTGCACTGTTTATGTAACTATCCAGGGAGAACGGCTCTCTCTCCAATGCAACTGAGTATATTATGTCCCTCCCCAGCCTGCTTCTACTACTTATGCCTAATCATGGGTCGTGGCTCACTGGCATCCTAGACTAGCATCCTAGGGCTCCTAAAAGACTGTCATTTCTCTAGTGACATATTAAGAGATATATATATAACAGATACATAACAAGTATACAGCAAGTATAACAGATCTTCCTTGACTTGCACTGGGGTCACTGCCCAATAAACGCATCATAAGTTGAAAATACTCTTAAGTCAGAACTGCATTCAGTATACCTCACCCACTGAACATTATAGCATAGCCTAGCCTAAGAATGCTCAGAACACTCACCTTACCCTATACTTGGGCAAAACTCATCTAAAACAAAGTCTACTTTATAATAAAGTGCTGAATATCTCAAGTACTTGATTTTAATACTGTACCGATGTGACAACAGAAGGGTTGTCTGAGCACAGAATGGTTGCTTACCCTTGTGGATCGCATGGCTGACTGGGAGTGACGGCTCGCTGCCCAGTGTTACAAAAGAGTATGGTACCCAGGAGAGGAAGTCCAGTTCCTACTGAATGGGTATCTCACTCGTATCATCTTAAAGATGAATGACCTTAAGTCAAGGACTGTCTGTAGCTGGGATTTTAGAGGTACTCCAGTGTTATAGCTAATCTTAGTTTTCCTGGGAAAATCAGTAAAGTCATAAATGGGAGGAGGGAAACGATAAGTAAACAATCTTCATAGAGCTCCTTGACCTTCTGCTGAACAACTCAAGTCTGAGTTGTTTATAGACAAGTCATTTTAAAACACAAAGGAAAACAGTGATTGGGCACTCTTGTCTAACATAAACCCATCCTGGCATCTTAGGCAACCTGCTTCTAAAACATAACGTGAGGACTATGCCCTACACTCGGAGAAGGCAATGGCAGCCCACTCCAGTACTCTTGCCTGGAAACTCCCATGGATGGAGGAGCCTAGTAGGCTGCAGTCCATGGGGTCGCTGAGTCAGACACGACTGAGCGACTTCACTTTCACTTTTCACTTTCATGCACTGGAGAAGGAAATGGCAACCCACTCCAGTGTTCTAGGCAGCCCACTCCAGTACTCTTGCCTGGAAACTCCCATGGATGGAGGAGCCTAGTAGGCTGCAGTCCATGGGGTCGCTGAGTCAGACACGACTGAGCGACTTCACTTTCACTTTTCACTTTCATGCACTGGAGAAGGAAATGGCAACCCACTCCAGTGTTCTTGCCTGGAGAATCCCAGGGATGGCGGAGCCCAGTGGGCTGCCGTCTGTGGGGTCGCACAGAGTCAGACACGACTGAAGCGACTTAACAGCAGCAGCATGCCCTACACTATGCCAGTCATGATTAATTTGAAATAAAACAAATGCATTACCTTAAAAGAGCATCACCGAACCAACTAGATTTTAAAATACTGATGCCACCCTCCCATTCTCAGGAGTGGAGACTGACACCCCTTCTAACGTCATCACGGAAAAAAGGCAGAAAAGGCACATACAGAAACATATGCAGAAAAGGCATATGTTCGAATGAGGACAAATCAAAGTTGAATCTGAGTTTAGTCACTCCTTAGCTGGTTCCGTTCAGTCACTCAGTGGTGGCCGACTCTTTGTGACCCCATGAATCACAGCACGCCAGGCCTCCCTGTCCATCAACTCCCGGAGTCTACTCAAACTCATGTCCACCAAGTCAGTGATGCCATCCAGCCATCTCATCCTCTGTCGTCCCCTTCTCCTAGCTGCCATCTGTGGGGTCGCACAGAGTCGGACACGACTGAAGCAACTTAGCAGCAGCAGCAGCAGCAGCCATGGATACACCAAAATCACAGCTCCTTAGAGACGCTATCTAGGAGAACGGCCCAAAAACTAGCAGGAAAGCGACTCCACAACTACATACCTAAAGAAGGAATCACAATGACCCAAGTAAGAGGAGACGCAGTACACTCAGGACTCACAGTTCAAGGTCAGGGATTCACAAATGGGAGGAATATCACAATCACAAAGGATCTCTCCAAGGAGCGAGGCTCCTGAGCCCACCTCAGGCTCTCCCACCCAGGCCTCCTGCACCAGGAAGACGAGCCCCAGAACCTCTGGCTTTGAAAAGCAGCAGGGCTTGTGTTCAGGAGAGCCCCCTGGAGAGGCAGGAGGCAAATCCAACTCCCCCTGGGGTGGAGATGCTGGCAGCAGCCGTTTGCGGGCACCCCTTCTATCAAGGTAACACAGCCCTGGCAAGTGACACTTCGGAATCCTCCCCTAGCTTATTAGTGGTGGGGGCTTACCCGCCCACCAGCAGGTGAGCCCCAGGCCCAAGGCCAGCAGACAACAGTGGAAAGCCTACCTCACCCTCCAGCAGGCTTGCACCCACCACATGAGGCAGGCTTCACAGCCAGGCTGGGGGCCAGCGCCACCCACCAGCGCACCAACCACAGAAGCCCCACCGGAAGAGAAGGGCGCAGGCACCCCTACGGGGGCACCCCTAGAACATCCGACTCGGTGACCAGGAAGTGTGTGCCGCCGGGACGCACAGGTTGCCTCCCACACGGGCCATGGCTCCAAGACAGGGAAATGCCACCAAGCTACCAACATGGCGAACTGGGCAAATAAGCAGAGGAACGTGCGCCAAAGAAACAAGAGAAACCTCAGAAAAAGAACCAGATGAAGTGGACATACACAGCCTACTCAACAGAGTTCAGGGTAATGATCATAAAAACGCTTCCTAACTCACAAGAATAGATAAACATGGTAAGATTTTAAATTCCAAACTGGGAAAGGAGGATTTCAAGGCTGCATATTGTCACCCTGCTTATTTAACTTCTATGCAGGCAGAGTACATCTTGAGAAATGCTGGGCTGGATGAAGCACAAGCTGGAATCAAGAATGCCGGGAAAGAAAGTGAAAGTGAAGTCGCTCAGCTGTGTCCGACTCTTTGCGACCCCATGGACTGTAGCCTACCACGCTCCTCTGTCCATGGGATTTTCCAGGCAAGAGTACTGGAATGGGTTGCCACTTCCTTCTCCAGAGGATCTTCCCAACCCAGGGATCGAACCTGGGTCTCCCGCATTGTAGGCAGACACTTTCCCATCTGGGCCACCAGACTGCTGGGAGAAATACCAACAACCTCAGATATGCAGATGACACCACTCTTATGGCAGACAGCAAAGGAGAACTGAAGAGCCTCTTGATGAAAGTGAAAGAGGAGAGTGAAACATTGGCTTAAATCAAACTCAACGTTCCAAAAACGAAGATCATGGCATCTGATCCCATCACTTCATGGCAAATAGATGGGGAAACAATGGAAAAGGTGAGAGACTATTTTCTTCGGCTCCAAAATCACTGCAGATGGTGACTGTGCCAAGAATTTAAAAGACGCTTGCTCCTTGGAAGAAAAGCTATGACCACCTAGATAGCATATTAAAAAGCAGAAACATTACTTTGCCAACAAGGGTCCATCTGGTCAAAGCTATGATTTTTCCAGTAGCCATATATGGGTGTGAGAGTTGGACCATAAAGAAAGCTGAAGGCAAAAGAACTGTGGTGTTGGAGAAGACTCTTGAGAGTCCCTTGGACTGCAAGGAGATCCAACCAGTCCATCCTAAAGGAAATCAATCCTGAATATTCAATGGAAGGACTGATGCTGAACTTGAAGCTCCAATACTTAGACCACCAGATGCAAAGAACTGACTCATTGGAAAAGACCCGGATGCTGGGAAAGACTGAAGGCAGGAGAAGAAGGAGACAACAGAGGATGAGATGGCTGGATGGCATCACCGACTCATGGACATGAATTTGAGCAAGCTCCTGAAGTTGGTGATGGACAGGGAAGCCTGGCATGCTGCAGTCCATGGGGTTGCGAGGAGTCAGACACAACTGAGCAACTGATCCGAAAGTTTTAAAATAGTTAGAAAATACTGAGAATCAAACAGACCCTAAGAATACAGTAACTGAAATTAAAAATGTACTAGAGGCAATCAACAGTAGATTAGGTAAAACAGAGTAACCGATTGGGGATCTGGGAAGATGACAGTAGAAATCACCCAAGCTGAACAGAAATTAAACTTCTGTTTCAGTACTTCCAATATTCTAAAGCACAAGAAATGAGAAAGCTCAGCTAATCCACTGCCAACGGACCTCTCCACCCAAATGTCCCACAGATAACTTAAAATAGACACACACACACACATATACCCCTACCTATACTCCTTCCATATCCATATCCCCTCTTCTTCACCCCCAAATTTTATAGACTATAGTCCCCAAACGCTTTCAAACTGTGGGGCTGGAGAAGACTCTTGAGAATCCCTTGGACAGCAAGGAGATCAAACCAGTCCATCCTAAAGAAAATCAACCCTGAATATTCACTGGAAGGACCGTTGCTTTAGCTCCAATACTTTGGCCACCTGATGCGAAGAGCCAACTCATTAAAAAGACCCTGATGCTGGGGAAGNTGGAGAAGACTCTTGAGAATCCCTTGGACAGCAAGGAGATCAAACCAGTCCATCCTAAAGAAAATCAACCCTGAATATTCACTGGAAGGACCGTTGCTTTAGCTCCAATACTTTGGCCACCTGATGCGAAGAGCCAACTCATTAAAAAGACCCTGATGCTGGGGAAGATTGAAGGCAAAAGAACAGGATGACAGAGGATGAGATGGTTAGATAGCATCACCGACTCAATGGACATGAATTTGAGCAAACTCAGGGAGATAGTGAAGGACAGGGAAGCCTGGCGTGCTGCAGTTCATAGAGTCGCAAAGAGTCGGACACAACTTTTGAGACTGAACAAGTCCCTAGTATTGCCAAAATCTGAAACCGCCTCTGTTCCAATCCTTAATTTGCTCAAGCTGTCACATCTCTTGTCCTTACAAGCCCCTTACAATGGCACCCCACTCCAGTACTCTTGCCTGGAAAATCCCATGGATGGAGGAGCCTGGTAGGCTGCAGTCCATGGGGTCGCAAAGAGTCGGACACAACTGAGCGACTGCACTTTCACTTTTCACTTTCATGCATTGGACAAGGAAATGGCAACCCACTCCAGTGTTCTTGCCTAGAGAATCCCAGGGATGGGGGAGCCTGGTGGGCTGCTGTCTATAGGGTCGCACAGAGTCAGACACGACTGAAGCGACTTAGCAGCAGCAGCAGCAGCAACCAATCTCTATGTTTCTGTTTCCTCTCCTTTCTAATCGAACATGCTTTTACCAAGGTGATTCCCTGTGGCTCCTGTTCCCACAGAAGAGNACCCACTCCAGTGTTCTTGCCTAGAGAATCCCAGGGATGGGGGAGCCTGGTGGGCTGCTGTCTATAGGGTCGCACAGAGTCAGACACGACTGAAGCGACTTAGCAGCAGCAGCAGCAGCAACCAATCTCTATGTTTCTGTTTCCTCTCCTTTCTAATCGAACATGCTTTTACCAAGGTGATTCCCTGTGGCTCCTGTTCCCACAGAAGAGAATTCCACCTGTAACCTGGCATGCCCTTTGCATCTAGACCTTTCTATCTATCTAGGTTTAACCTGTGCCACACCCTCCTCACACCCTGCTGCTGCTGCTGCTAAGTCGCTTCAGTCATGTCCAACTCTGTGCAACCTCATAGACGGCAGCCCACCAGGCTCCCCCGTCCCTGGGATTCTCCAGGCAAGACCACTGGAGTGGGTTGCCATTTCCTTCTCCAAGGCATGAAAGTGAAAAGTGAAAGTGAAGTCACTCAATCCTGTTTGACTCTTAGCGACCCCATGGACTGCAGCCCACCAGGCTCTTCCATCCATGGGATTTTCCAGTCAAGAGTACTGGAGTGGGGAGCCATTGCCTTCCTACAATAATTTCAACTGAGTCTTCCACACAGGTTTCTTTCCCTGCAAAGGAAGTCTCTTCAAGCCCAACCATGTCACCTCAGTACTCTCAACAAACTGTTGTTCATTTTCAAAGATTCTTTTTTCCCTCTGTGCTACCATGGACATACATAATTTTACTACAGTATTTAATTATAACATATCATAATTATCTGTCCATAACACTCCATGCTAAATTCTGTCTCATTCATCACGAGAGGCTAAAATATTACCTTGGCATACAGAAGGCAATAAATATCTGTTAGATAAAATGCCATCCTAGTCAGCACACCCGCAACTACAAATTACTACTCCCCTATCTGTAGAGATTAACAGCCAAATAACTACAAACGATGAAAGAAATATGAAAGGCCAGTTTGCTCTGCCAAGACATATTACCAAAGAATACCCAAAATAACTTTTTATATAGCTTTTAACAGTTTACAATGTGATTACATCAATATATGGTCTGCAGCTTACAGAGTTACAGTTTTTAAAGAGGAACTACACAGTACAGTCCCAACTACACAGGGGGGCTGGGCCTTATATAAACATTACAATGGATTTCTCTTACGGTTTCATCAACGTCACTTGTACAACTTACATCAAAAAATGGCAAGACAAGGGGCTTCCCTGGTGGCCCCGTGGTTAAGAATCCATCTGCCAATGCAGGAGACATGGGTTCAATCCCTGGTTTGGGAGGATCCCACATGCCCTGAAGAAATTAAGCCCACGGGCCACAACTACTGAGCCCAAGGACCACAACTATTGAAACTGTCATGCCTAAAGCCTGTGCTCCACAGCAAGGGAAGTCACCATAGTGTGAACCCACACACTGCAATCAAGAGTAGTCCCTGGTCACCGCAACTAGACAGAGCCCACACGCAGCAATTAGAACCCTATGCGTCTGTAAATAAATAGAAGCAAGGCAAGATTCTCAATGAGATCCTGAAATTCAGACAATTGACTGATATCACAGTGATGTTTGCTGCTCTGGAGAAGGAAATGGCAACCCACTCCAGTATCCTTGTCTGCAGAATCCCACGGAGAGAGGAGCCTGGCGACCATGGGGTCGCAAGAGTCAGACACAACTTAAACGACTAAACCACCAACTCCACTAAGATAGAAAGTGAGAAGACACCAAATCACCACCACCAATGCCACAAACAGTGCATATTTTAGGGCCTGAATACATTAGCGCATTCAATTGGAAAAGAATCAATCAACCTGGAAACTGGCAGATAGGACTTGATCAGATAAAGAGCAACTTTATTCAGGATTTACTAAAATCAGTTAAAACTTTCACTAAATTCAGAAGTCAACTTTAACAGACTTCTGAATCACTAATTTTAAAAAGTGATCTCATTAAGTTCAATTAAAAATACTGTGAAGATTTCATCTATCTGGAGAAGCTTGTGGTGCACTGTGTTCATAGTTCTCCTGAGATCATGACACAAGATCATTAGTCAATGCAAAATCCTTCCCGGCCACCTCCTTCCATCTACCCCTTCACTGCCTTTTATCCTCACACAGTTCCTCCTGCCCGCAGCCCCAACCCATTCAGACAGGGAACCATTCTAGCCTATTTAATACATTTGGAATATAAACAGATGTGACATATGCTACGTCTGAGCAGAGGCTTTCAAAGCCATTGGGTACTGCTATCCATTCTCTTCCCTTTGCCTCGGCCAAGAGTGACAAGTCCCAGAAGAGAGGTGTGCCTCAGAATGAGACGAGGTGTCAATAGTGACAGCCAACTGTCAACCAGGAACATAACATGACCAAGAAATAAATCTTTATTGTTCCATAAGCTTCTTAAATTCGGGGGTTAGTGTTATAGAAAGCTGACTAACATGCAATGAAAAGCTGAAATAAATAATTCATTTCCCAAATTACATTCCATCAGACACATCTGAATGAGATCTGGAAGGGGAAAGTGAGACAACGGACAGATTACTGAGGCTGGTGGTTCTGGCAAGCAAGGTTAGAGACGTCAAAGTTTGTGGCAGCCAAACTCTGAGTTTCCGTGCCTGGTCACCAACTTCAAGGACGAGGGAGGCAACTGTGACGATTCGAGAACAGCGGTGGTGGCAGCAACAGCAGCCTGCCCTGGGGAGTGCGGCCAGCAGAGAGCCTCACTGACTACATGCCGCCAACTTCCCTGACAATGTGCAAAGGACCTGGCGTTTGCTATTAAATCTCCTGTTGCTTTAGATACCTAGTGTTTTCTTGGACTGAACTGTGATTGATGAAGTATTTGGTACCAGAGTTGTTACAGGACACAGACTCAAGTTAGGAAGCTGGCTTTGGTTTGCCAATCTAATTGGATTTAAAGGCACTGATGGGCACTGCCACCATTAGATAACATAATGCTAAAACTAGATGACATGGAGTGGCAAAGAAAAACCTATCACCTGTAGCTACCTGGGATAAAGGTCTTCTTGAAGAAAACACATGGCAGACTGCTGCGGCTATTATGATGGAAACAAGAAAGATGAGAACTGGAATGGGCTGACTCTGATGACAGGTGAACGCTTTAAAAAAAATATTTAGCTTAGTAACCCGAGGGCCAAAGAACATCCATGGTTGCAAAAAAATGCCCTTTAATGCTTAAAGGCACAGGATTGATAGAGCTAAAAATCAGAAACAGAATGATTCTGCAAATTACAGAATTACCAAATAAAAATAATTCAAATTCTAGACAGATCTCTTAAGTAAAAGTTAGGGCAGTGATTGTGAAATGGTAGGACTCTGAGACCTGAAATGGGGTCAGTTTGGTGTTTTATCAACCTGAGAATCCTGACCTCAAAGCACTCACAGAGAGGAGGACCCCTTCTCCCCAATATGAGGCTGATCTTCGCTTGAAAGAAGCCCCTTCCACCCACAATACTATCTGGAAATAACCCTCCAACTAAATTAAATTTTCCCAGGGGAACAAGCACCAAATCTAAACAAACAGGAGCCAGCCTTCATTCCAAAAAAACTAGACGCACTGTAGTTAAAAAATAACTCATCTTATTGTGCTTCGCTTTAATCGCACTTTGCAGATACTGGGCTTCTTTCAAGTGGAAGTTCTGTGGCAACTCTAAGTCAGCCAAGTCCACTGGTGCCATTTTTCCAACAGAATTTGCTCACTTTGTGTCTCTGTCACATTGTGGTAATTCTCAAAATATTGCAAACTCTCTACCAGCAAAAAGATTATGACTTGTTAAAGGCTCAGATGATATTTAATATTTTTTTAGCAATAAAGTATTTTTAGTTATGTTTGTTGTTTCTTAGACATAGTGTTATTGCACACTTAACAAACTACACTATACTGTAAATATAACTTTTATAGGCACTGGAAAAACTAAAAAATTCATGTGGTTCACTTTATTGCAATGGTTTGGTACATAACCCGTAATACCTATACATATGCCTATGTAGACTTTCGGAAGACTTTTTAAGAATTCTAAAGACCAAAATATAACTTTAGATGAGACTTCAGTTATCAAAAGGAATACACTAACTGAAGATTCACTGTAATATCTCAAGAAACTAGACATGATTATAACGATTTGCTCAGTTAACTGACTGAAACCTGGACCCAATGACAGCCTATGTTAAAAACAGCTGGAACTCTTGCTGATCAAGAGCAGACGTGAACTAACAAATTAAACACCAAAGACAACAGAGCGACAGAAACTATCTGAAGTGAAGCACAAAGAGGGGTGAAAGGCTGAAACAGATGATGAACAGAGCCTCAAGTCATTTAGTGTACCTAACATGTGCAACCAGCTTGAACATCAGGGAGTTCACGGTTCACGTATCGCTGAAGCCTGGCTTGGAGAATTTTGAGCATTACTTTACTAGCATGTGAGATGAGTGCAACTGTGCGGTAGTTTGAGCATTCTTTGGCACTGCCTTTTTTTGGGATTAGAATGAAAACTGACCTTTTCCAGTCCTGTGGCCACTGCTCTAAGTTTTCCAAATTTGCTGGCATATTGAGTGCAGCACTTTCACAGCATCATCTTTCAGAATTTGAAATAGCTCATTTGGAATTCCATCACCTCCACTAGCTTTGTTCGTAGTGATGATTTCTAAGGCCCACTTGACTTCACATTCCAAGATGTCTGGCTCTAGATTAGTGATCACATCCTCATGATTATCTGGGTCGTGAAGATCTTTTTTGTACAGTTCTTCCATGTATTCTTGCCACCTCTTCTTAATATCTTCTGCTTCTGTTAGGTCCATACCATTTCTGTCCTTTATCGAGCCCATCTTTGCATGAAATATTCCTTTGATATCTCTAATTCTCTTGAAGAGATCTCTAGTCTTTCCCATTCTGTTGTTTTCCTCTATTTCTTTGCATTGATCGCTGAAGAAGGCTTTCTTATCTCTTCTTGCTATTCTTTGGAACTCTGCATTCAGATGTTTATATCTTTCCTTTTTTCCTTTGCTTTTTGCCTCTCTTCTTTTCACAGCTATTTGTAAGGCTTCCCCAGACAGCCATTTTGCTTTTTTGCATTTCTTTTCCATGGGGATGGTCTTGATCCCTGTCTCCTGTACAATGTCACGAACCTCATTCCATAGTTCATCAGGCACTCTATCTATCAGATCTAGGCCCTTAAATCTATTTCTCACTTCCANCATCTTTGCATGAAATGTTCCCTTGGTATCTCTAATTTTCTTGAAGAGATCTCTCTTCTTTCCCATTCTATTGTTTTCCTCTATTTTTTTGCATTGATTGCTGACACATCTAATATACACATGTTTGTGTGTGTCTAAATTTGAACTAAATGAATTGAACTCATATCATGCAAGAACAAATCAGTTTAAAAATATAAGCACCTTAATTATCCATGTTGAAGATAAAGGACAAGACCTTATTTCCCCCTTTTCTAGAGCACCTGGCTTGGAAGATTGTGTTTATAAGTTTTTCTTTCCCTATATCTTCAAAATGTATTTAAATCTTTTTAGGAGCTAAGTAAGCCACTTTTCTGTTTTAAGGAATGTCTTCCTCAAGGACTTGGGACCTGTCTTTTTTTGGTGGGTGGTGGGTAGAGTAGAAATATAATCACAAGGAAGATAATGCGCCATCTCCTAGTTTCTGTGAAAGAGTAGGAGCCTACTTTGGTGGGACCTCACTCCAAAGTGCAAGCCCTCCTCTTGTCATAACAAAAGATAAGTTAATTTTTCTTCGGATGAATTCAGTTAGCTAACAAAGATAGTCACTGCAATTATCAAATGAAGGATGAACTATCTGTGACAAATGGTGCTTTATGTCCTGTTGCTGCTGCTGCTGCTAAGTCACTTCAGTCATGTCTGACCCTGTGCGACCCCAGAGATGGCAGCCCACCAGGCTCCCCCGTCCCTGGGATTCTCCAGGCAAGAACACTGGACTGGGTTGCCATTTCCTTCTCCAATACATGAAAGTGAAAAGTGAAAGTGAAGTCAAGTAGATGACAGGTTATATCTACTTGGATGTATAAACAGTGGACTTTCCAGGTGGATCAGTGGTATAGAATCTGCCTGCCAAGCAGGAGACATAGGTTGACTCCCTGCATTAGAAGATCTCCTGGAGAAGGAAATGGCAATCTAGCTAGTATTTTCTTGCCTGGGAAATCCCTTACACAGATGAACCTGGTGGATTATGATCCCTGGGGTCTCAAAGAGTTGGGCATGATTTAGTGACTAAACAACAACAATGAACTTTTTTTTTTTTTTNTTGGATGGCATCACTGACTCGATGGACATGAGCCTGAGTGAACTCCGAGAGATGGTGATGAACAGGGAGGCCTGGCATGCTGCAGTTCATGGGGTAGCAGAGTCAGACACAACTGAGCAACTGAACTGAACTGAACATGTGCAACTGAGAGGCACTGCGCAGTCATTCTGAATGATAATGTTCCAAACTGGACAAATTCCAGAACCCTAAGCTCCAAGAACACTAACAAGAATAAACCTAAAGAAAACTCTATTACCCACAAGGAACAACATAATCAAACTCAATTTGATATAGTGAAAGATAAAATGAAAATCTTAAAAAGATCCAGAAAAAAAAACAAACAAACAAACAGGACACACTACATAGAGAGGAAAGTAGAATACTCACAGATTTATTATGAGAAATAATGGAGGTTGAAAGACAAAGGAAAGACAGACATATTTAAAGCACTGAAAGGAAAAATAAAGACAATACAAGATTTTCAATCTAGTATTGTATTTCCAGCAAAAATATCCTTAGAAAATGAAGGTTAAAAAATACTTCAGTGAACAAGCAAAAGTTGAATAAATTCCAAGCTAGATCCTTTAGCAATATTAGGTACTGCAAATATCTTCTCTTTCATCTGTCACTGAAAGAAAAATCTTTCATTTTTTTCTACAACGTTATCATTTTTTCACCTCTGTTTAAGTCTTAGCAGCTTTAAGATGCCCTTCCCTGTCCCAAGGGAAAGAGTGTCTTCAACATTGTCTTCCATTAAGTTTCTAACTTTTCCTTTCACATTTAAATCTCTAATTATCTATAATTCATCCCATCTGTGGTGTTATATTGTTTTTTTTTTCCCATACAGTTGAGTCACTCTTCTGAGCAACATGACTTTCTCTGATGATTTATGATGACACCCTTAAGTTCCTAAACATTTATAGGTAACTTTCTGCTCTCTAACTTGTCCCCCTCAGTCTATTTCTATGTTCTCACATTCCTACTAGTTTTTATTACTATAGTTTTGAAACAGAATCTTAACTTCTGATAAGGCAAGCCCCCACCAAAGCAAATCTTTAAGACTGATTTAGCTATTCAGACTTTATCCTACCTGTTGTATAAATTTTAGATCTAGGTTATGGAGTTTGTCAGACAAACCAACTGGAATTTTGATGGCAATTTAATCAAACTTACAAATTAAAATGGGAATCTGCCTGACAATGAAGGAGATGTAAGAGATGTGGATTTGATCCCTGAGTGGAGAATAATATCCCCTGGAGTAGAAAATGGCAACCCACTCCAGTATTCTTGCCTGGGAAATTCCAGGGACAGGGGAGCCTAGCGGGCTACATTACAGTCCATGGGGTTGCAAACAGTCAGATTTGACTGTGCAACTGAGAACATATTTCGGGCTCCTTAGTCAAGTTCTCTCCATAAAGATCTTATGTATTCTTAGGTTCATTCCTAGAGACTAGTTTGTTCCCATTATTGTATACAATATTTATCTTTGATTACCATCAGTTCAGTTGCTCAGTCGTGTCCGACTCTTTGCAACTCCATGAACTGCAGCATGCCAGGCCTCCCTGTCTATCACCAACTCCCAGAGTTCACTCAAACTCATGTCCATCGAGTCAGTGATGCCATCCAGCCTACTGATTGCTTATTGCTAGCGTATTAAATACTACTAATTTCTGTAGGTTGATTTCAAAAGCAGTAACCCTGCTAAACTCTTACTAGTTCCAACAGTTTCTCTCTTGACTCTAATGGTTATTCTAGATAAATATTTTCTGCAAATAATGAGTTTCTTGCTTTCCTTCTTGTCCTTACACTTTTTATTTTTCCCTCTGTAGTGTCAGTCAGGAGCTCCTTGTGTTAAATACCAACAGTGATACAAGGGCATCCTTATCTTGCTACTGGTCTTAAAGTAAGTGTATCTAAAATTTCTTTATTATTATTTGCTGAAGGTTTTTGGTAATGACCACTATCTAGTTATCTTGTGTTCAAAGCTTGTTAAGATTGTTTATCATATATCGGTGCTGGATCTTATCAAATGATTTTATGGTATAGAAATAATTGATGACTTTTCTCCTTCAGCCAGATGTTGAACCATATTTACATTCTTAAACTCTATGGATCAAGATTCTTTCAACACATTGTTGGATTTGATGAGCCAGTATTCTATGTAGGATTTTCTTGTTTACACAAGATGTATAACTTTCTCATATTGACCTCAACTAGTTTTGAAATCAAGACTTTACTAACTTTATAAAATGAGCTTGGCATCTTTTTTTTTTTCCCCCTATTCCCAGAAAAACCTTTAAAAAGAAATTGTCATTTAAAAATTCATTGCAACTCAGTAAGATTATCTTCATACAGGGTTTTTCTGAAAGGGGAGGTTTTGCCATTGTTTATTAAATATTTATTAGTCAGCTCAAGCTATCTATTTCTTCTGATACCAACCTTCATAGCTTGTAGTTTTCTAAGAATTTATACATTTCCTCCAGGTTTTCAAATTTATAAACCAATAGCAATTCATAAAATTATTTTTTAAACATCTCACGTTTGTAGCCGCTTCCCATTTATCACTTATTTTATCTGCATCTTTTTAAAATCAGGGGTCTGTTTAGCTTATTTACCTTCAAAACATCTTCTTTCAGTTTGGCAATCTTTCTTTCGTTCCTAATTTCACTGATTTCTGCTCTTAACTGTAGGCTGGTTTTTTGGGGGTTTTTTTTGGAACTAAGGCAAGCTTCCTTCAACATTTAGGTAAGTCACCGTGCCACTCTGTCTCAGATCTGGTTTCACTACATAGACTTCAACACAGAAACTATACAATATAAACATTATTCTCTCGTATTCACAATACAAAAGAAACTAGACAAATCTTATCAACAATAACTACACATGAATGTCTCCATGTTGAAGGCAAATAAATAAGGTAATGTGCTTGTCCCCCCAAAATATGTAAGGCTACCACTATGTACCTGAACCAAGGCACTTTCTCTGCACAGCTACTTGGACAATTACTGGTACAGCTTGATAAAATTAGCAACTAGAAATGAAATCCCCAGTTGCTTTACCAGCTGCCATTCAAAACTTGTAGTTATTAATAGGAGGGAAAAAAAATCTGGAAAAAAATCTGGCTGTGGCGATCGATTTCCACCACCGGCCCCCCAAAAAACTCGCTTAAAGCAGAAGCACTTTTTTTTTCCTCGCTGTGGAAGCATACATCCCTGGCTGGGGACAGTTTCAGTTACAGAAGAGATTTTGATCTTAAATCTTTCTGCCTGCGACTGAGCGTTAGATCACTAACATTCAAGTTCAGCATTCAACACAATCTTGGACTTGGACACATACCGAATAACTTATTCTCATGAGTGTAGGCTTTGAAAAATAATTTTATACAGTATTAGCTTCAAAACGAATGTCGTAGCTCTCACTGCACTGGTGTTAACTCAAGAAGCAACTCATACATTTCCCCTATGAGGATGCAGAAGGCGTGCACTGGAGACGGGAAAGAACGAAGCGCAGATACAGGTCAACTTTCTAATTCCTGACTTGCTTAACGCAAGCTGGCTAAAAGCACAGAAACACAGTGGCCAGATTTCTTTTTCCTCTGGCTGCAAAAAAAAAAAAAAAGACTTAAGGCCTCTCCCTAACGAAACCCGGGCAGCCTTATACTTTTCCCTTCACGTTTGAGGGTGAAACTTAAGGGGGAACGGAGAAGAAAAGAGCTTCCTAACGTTGAGAGCGAGCCAGTCGTGATTTGGATCGCGTCTGCAGGAGAACTCGGGGCTGCGTCCGTTTAACCCAGGCTGCTCTTTTATAGGCCAGGTAATACAAGAAGCCAGGGCCGCTCCGGCGCCGGCCCACCGACACCAAACCGGGGAGGGAGGGAGGGAGGCAGGGACGGAGGGAGGGCCGCCGGGAAGCGGGGAAGAGGAGACCCGGGCCTGAAACAAAGGAAGAAGGGCTGGCCGAGAGGGACGGATTCGGCGGCCCCGTGGGGAGGAGGAAAAGCCAAGGCTGCTGGCGAAAGGCTGGACTCACAGAACTTGGAGGTGGAGGTGTTGATGTTGATGGTGGAGCCGGGGGCGGGGGCGGGGGCCGCCTTGGCCACGGAGGCCGCGTCGCCGCTCTTCAACATCATCATCACCCCATTGGCCTCCGGCGGCGGCGGCGGCACTCACCCTCGCCGGGCGCCTTCAGCCATCTTAGCGCGCCGGCCGGCTCTCCCCGCTCGCTCGCCTGTCTCCGTGCTCGACTCGTCGCGCTCCTTTGTGGCGCGGCTCGCAGGAAAGACAATGCGCGTCCCCGGAGCAGGTAGTTCACATGGTCACGTGCGGCTGGGTCTGTTTACAAGCCCCGCGCCCGCCCGGGCCGCCCCCCGAGCGAGGCCGCGGGGCTGAGTCTGCGGCGCTCCGGAGGTGAGGCGCGGGTGGCGCGGGGCCGGCCGGGCGGGTGGGTGGTCGGGGCCCTGGGCTTGCGAGCCTCCGCCGCTCGCCCTGGCGGATCTCCGCGCCCCTCCTCCTCTTCTTCCCGACAGCCTGGAGCCGGCCTGAGGAAGGGACGCGTCTCCAGAGCGCGGAGCCTCAGTATCGCCACAATGTTGCCATTCGGCTGCTGACGTAGCGGCTCCACGAGGGACGTAAACACGGGCACGTGCCGCACGCTGGTGACGCGGCGGCGGCGGCGGCGCGCACACCTCGCTCGCGCGCGTCGGCCCCGCCCCTCCGCGTCTCCCGCCCCCGCCCGCTCGCGGCCGCGCGCGCGAGTCTTCTCTTCCTCAGGCTCGGGTCCGGAGCGGTGAGCCGCGCAGTGAGAATGGCAGGTGTGACCTGCGGGACAGGTGGCCTCCATTCCCAGGGAGAGAAGGACAAAAGAGAAGGAACTGAGCATTTTTGATCTACAGTCATTCAGAGGAACTCTCAAGTGTACATTTTCTTCCATTTCGGAGGGATAACGACGTTACGTGAGCTGTGTGCTAAACTTTGTCGGGATCCCCTAGACTGTTGGGTTCTCCCCTTAACATTCTTGGCGATACCCTGTCAGATACAAAGGGAAGGTGTCTGAAGACAACCCAGTAGAACTCCAAAGCAAAATAAGTGAAAATTCAGTCATGTCCTACCAGTGTGCTTACGTCTCCGTTCATCAGTGTTTTATTGCTTCTGGCTTCATCATTGTGTATTGTTCTGTGAACCTCGTTTTGAGGTCACCGACTTGAGCCCTTTTGAAATTGTATTCAATTATCAGAGTTCCCATAATCCACATACCAAAAAAAAAAAAAAATCACGTAAATCTGAAGAATTACGCTATTTACTGAACTATGATGAAACACATTCTTAAAATTGGCAACCCACTCCAGTGTTCTTGCCTGGAGAATCTTAGGGATGGGGGAGCCTAATGGGCTGCCGTCTATGGGATCGCACAGAGTCGGACACGACTGAAGCGACTTAGCAGCAGCAGTCTTATAATCTAGTTTAAATTATTCACATACTCTTTCCTGCTACTATCCAATCCATATTGCAGGTATTCTGCATTCACAGTAAAGCACAATGGGAATTATTTGTTACTTTTATCCATATTTCTAAAATATATGCGAGACCATTTGGGTTAACCTTACATTGTTAGCCATACTTACTTCAGTTTTGTCCCGACATCTGAATAAACAGCCGTGAGCTTTAGCCCTGTCAGTCAATTGGACATTTTAGACCTATCGTTCTGCTCTGACCATAGAAAAGGGGAAGGATGAGCTAAAAGGGAAAAGGGCTGGTTTTTTAACCTTTTTACAGTTCTATATATAAACCATATGTTTTCAAAGCTTGTAACAATTTATGGTAATTCTCAAATGCAAGTCAGAAATACACCTTTTGAAAGGCAGTAAGAAACAGAGAAAATCCATTTCAAATCTGCTTGCCAGCTAAGCAAACAATAGCACATTATAGAAAAATTTCCTCTTTTCTGCAGAAAAGTTACTGCTAATAGTTTTTCTGATAAAAAATGATAGATCATAGCTCTTCTTATAATACATATAGATAAGTATGAATACTAAGAATGAACTTCAAAAGTATGTTTATGAGAAGTATTTTTATTTACATGTATATTAACATTGCAATATTTATCCACAACATTATGGCTTATCACAATAGTGCTAGAGAAAATTGGTTTGTGGTCACACAGGTGTTATTGTTTCTCCACAATACTCTTTTTTCTTAAGGTTTTTCAAAAGAGTTGTTTCAATGTTTCTCATTTTGTCTTAGTAATTATTATCCTACAAATAAACAGAAACAAACAGAAATTCCCATGGCACATTACTGTGGTACTTTACAATTCTTTATTTAGGTCTGTATATGATTTTAAGATCTCTGAGTGTATAAATACTCTCTGGGGATAAGTAAAGTTACAGAAGGCCACATTTTTACCTCGGTGGGTAACCCCAGGAGCCTGTGTTGTAATTCCTCCTCTGAGACTTGCTGAAAGTGTTACACTGTATCTTCTACTACTAACATCTTGAGTCCCATAGGGTGTGCTGGGATTTTCGTTCTAAGCAGCAGTGCTGCTTGTTCTGCAGTGAGGACTGCTGGACAGCCAGTCTCTACTCCCAGCCCAGTTTAAATTTGGCATCTTCCATATCATCTGATATATGAGCTGTAGCAGTTCCTAGGTGGGGAATGTGTTGTATCCAAAGCCCAAGGAAGCTTAACAGTCATTGTGTTTCTTTTATTGTAGAGTGGCTGCATCGTGCATAAATATGTCCTTTGCTTTAAATGGGATGTCCTGACATACCTAAGCACGGGATGTGCAGAGACTTCACTGACTTGGCCAGGGCCTGAATTTTTGTAAAGTTTGTCTCCATCCCTCTGAAATGTATATGTCTTACCAAGGTTGCCAGCATGCCAGCACCCTATCCTGCCAGATCAGCATGGTGTCATCAATGTAATGTATCTCTATGATATTCTGCACTATGTCCAGGTGGTCGAGATGTCTATAGATTGTGACAGATGGTGGGAGAGTTAATGTGGCCCTGGAGCCAAGTGTTTCTGATCTTTTCTGCCTGGCTGGAATAGAAAAGGACACAGTCACCAAATCAGTGGTTGCATATTGAGATGTTGTTGTTCTGTCTTGTGTCTGACTCCGTGACCTCATGGACTGCAGCACACCAGGCTTCCCTGTCCTTCACTATTTCCCAGAATTTGCTCAAACTCATATCCATTGAGTCCATAATGCCATCCAACCATCTCACCCTATGCTGTCCCCTTCTCCTCCTGTGTTTGGTCTTTCCCAGCATCAGGGTCTTTTCCAGTGAGTCAGCTCTTTGCAGCAGGTAGCCAAAGTATTGGAGCTTCAGCTTCAGCATCAGTCCTTCCAATGAATATTTAGGGTTGGTTTCCTTTTGGATTGACTAGTTTGATCTCTTTGCTGTCCGAGGGGTCTCAAGAGTCTTCTCCAGCACCACAGTTTGAAGGCATATTGAGATATTGAGTACCGGAGACCATATTATCTGCTTTAGCAAAGAGACTACACCTAGCTGGGAAACTGTGATCAGGACTATATTTTGTTTGAGTTAGCAGTAGTCTTCAGAATCCATCTGGTTTCTGTAAGGACCAGACCAGCAAATTAACAGAGATATTCTAGGGACTGCCGTGAGTACATCTTTAAGAGTGGCACTAATCTCTGCTATCCCTCTCCAGGGTTATATTGCTTTTGCTTCACTATCTTGGTGGGAGATGAGCCATTTCAGAAGCTTCCAGTTGACCTTCCCTACTATGATAGCTCTCATCAACAAGCTCAGTGTATGGGTTATTCCAACTGCCACATACGGCAATCCCAAGATATATTTGGGGACCAGGAAAATGAGTACCAGGTGAATTCACAGACCTGGTGGACCTAGACTTTGGTCAAGACTCCATTAATTACCTGACCCCTGTAGGCCCTCACTGTGCCCCAGAGCTCATGATGAAGTTTCTGGTTGTTGGATATCGGCATCAGCTTGGACCCTGTATTCAACAGTCCTTGAAAACTTGGTGAGAGACTAAGTACTTCCCTCAACCTCCCCATTGTCCATTCCGGCTCTATTTTAACAATGTAGTGAATATATTAAGCAGTGTCTATTGGCTGCTCAGCTATTTTGTCTCAGCTGGTAAAGAACCTGCCCTCAGTGCAGTAGACCTGGGTTCAATCCCTGGGGTGGGAAGAGCCCCTGGAGAAGGGAAGGGCTACCCACTCCAGTATCCTAGCCTGGAGACTGTATAGTTCATGGAGTTGCAGAGTCAGACGCGACTGAGTGACTTTCAGTCAATTAATTGGCTGCTCAGCTATTTTTCCCCTTGGGATGCTTTGTTTTATTAACCATCCCATAACTGTGGACCCTGTCACCCTCTGACTTCTGATGGTGAAATGTTGATAGTAGCCTCTGTTGCTCCAGGGCCGTCTCATCTCTGTTGCTATCAGTGAATCAGATTCTGTGACCACTTCTGCCTTTAACCTTGGCCTGCAGAAGAGAGCCACAGGGAACTTCATGGGAGTGCTGGGGCTCCTCTCACCAGCACATTTCTAACGAACACGCTTAGTGAATGGCATATCCTTGGGACCTTCCTGGGAAATATATTTGTTCTGGCCTCATATTGCATATCCCTTCCAGCATTCCCACTTCCCTGCATCTTTTATCCCTTCCTCTTTTGTATACCTTGGCAATTCAAGCATTTCAAATTGGGCTCTGTGAGGCCCATTGCTTTTTCTAGGAGTCACCCTCATGGCAAGTTTTCAACATACACTAGGGTCTTAGCTTGGATGTTAAATTCTTTGGTCCTGAGAGAGTGACCTTCAAGTCTGTAAATGATGTTCGTTACCACCGCTTCTTATTATTAGTCTTAGTCTCAGCCCGATCTTATAACAACCCTCCAATTCCATTATCCTTAGATTTATCATTCCTCTAACATTTCAAATGCCTAAGTTTTCACACCTCCATGAGTACATTGTCCCAACTTATGCCCAGTGAAAATTTTAGGAAGAGGACTCTCACCTTTTGACAGGGCCTCTCAGGAGCAAAAAGAAGGAAAGGAAGTTGAGGGGAAGTGAGAAGGTGAACAAAATGTACATCAGATATAAATATGCCTCTGCTATCTGACAGTACCTAAGAGTAGCCATGCTTCATCAAGATCCTCCAAGAAGCAGATAGCATGACGGAATTAGATGTGGAAGAGAATTTAGAGGGAAACACCTGTAAGGGAAAATGGGGAGGGAGCCAGAGCAAAGGCGAGAGCTTGTGATTGTGAAGGAGTGAGGAAGAAAGAAAGTTTTAATGAAGAGCATCTTGGAGGGCAGCACAGTCTAGAGTGTTTTCTCTAGGTCAGTGGGGATCCTCAAGCCAAAGTTACCTGTCAGAGGAGTTTCATGTCTCACAGCCAACAGGCCTGCCGTGTTCCCCGTCTTCTCAGATAGTGGCTGGGAGCAACCTGGAGGAAATGTGGTGGATGCATAATGGAGCAGCCCAGGCTGTCAGTATGAAACTCAGGGAGCTGAGACATATATTCTCATGGCTGTCACAGACACCCGCTGTGCTTTACAAAAACTTGGTTCTAGTCATTAACTGATCTGTGACACACCAAGGGCACAAACATGAGTACAGTGTGGTGCTCACGTTGTAGTAATTGGCTTCAGTTTGACTGGATCATCACAAATAATTTTTTTTTTATTAGAAACAGAAATTGATAGTTTTTCAGATTCTCTGGAGGAAGAGCTTGAGGGTGTGGCTTCATTATCTTGTTTGAGATGATTTTCCAGGTTCTAAGGTAAATTCTGGGCTTCCCTCGTGGCTCAGAGGTTAACGCGTCTGCCTCTAATACGGGAGACCTGGGTTTGATCCCTGGGTCCAGAAGATCCCCTGGAGAAGGAAATGGCAACCCACTCCTGTATTCTTGCCTGGAGAATCCCATGGACGGAGGAGCCTGGTAGGCTACAGTCCATGGGGTCCCAAAGAGTTGGACACGACTGAGTGACTTAAGGTAAATTCTGAGCTAAATACTAAATGGGGTTTGAGCTTTTCCTTACTGTGTAGATCCAGTCCTGTTTTCATCTCACATGATGCAGAGAACCTGGGTAAGAAGTCTAGAACCTGAAACAGTAGTTGCCATTTCTAAAAAAAAATATTTGAGAGGGAGAGCAACATACCACTCCCAAACACACTTACTTTCCTGCATGACTTACTTACTTTCCTTATACCGCTTCTTTTATATCTATATGGTTGGTGTTCATTTTCTATGGCTGCTGCAACAAGTTACCACCAATTTAGTGACTTGAAACAACTCAGATTTACTATCTTTAAGTTTTAGGGGTCACAAGTCTAAAGTGAGTCTCACTAAGCTAAAGTCAAGTTGTCTGTGAGGCTGCAAAGTTTATTCTAGAAGCTCTAGGCCACGATCCGTTTGCTAGCCCTTTTCAGCTTCTGGGGCTGCCCACAGTCACGGGCATGTATCTTCTCCCTCCATCTTCTAAGCCAGCAATAATGGGCCAAATTCTTCCCACAGCACATGACATTTCTTCTGAGACAGATCATGTTTCTCTTGTCTCATTTCCTTCTTTGAATCTTTGTTTTAAAATAAATATTTATTTATGTATTTGGTTGCACCGAGTCTTTGTTGTGGCACATGGTATCTTCCGTCTTTAATTGCTTTATGAGGGATCTGATTCCCTGACCAGGGTTCGAACTTGGGTGCCCCATGTCAGGAGCATGGAGTCTTGGCCAGTAGACCACTAGAGAGGTCCCTCCTTTGACTCTTGGCTTCTACTTCCCTCTTCCACTTTTAAGGATCCTTGTGATTTTATCAGGCCATGAGGACAATCCAGGATAATTTTTATGTCTGCTGATTAGATGGACTCTTAATTCCATCAGCAACCTCAATTCTTTCTTGCCAAGTAACCTCACAAAGTCACAGGTTTTGAAGATTAGTTTATGGATATCTTTGAGGGGACATTATTCTGCCAATCATAGTTCTCATAGCCAAGTTCTCTGAAACAGTATCTGTTGATGTTTATTAATCTTATGGATGTTCATAGGAATGAATCTAAAGATTTGTTATTCTTAGGATATTTTTCCTAGTTTTTGTTAGTTCTGCATTATCATGTTAAGTTATCATCTAGTGCTATGGTTTCTTTATATGTTACTTTGTAATAAACCACCCCCAAACTTAACGATTCAAAACAATCTATTATCTCTCACGTCACTACAGGTTGATGGCTCTTAGCTGGTTGGGTCTCTCTTGAGGCTTGAGCAAGCTTGGTGTCCAGTATGGTTATTTCCCTCATATGTGCTTTTGTGCTTCTCCATGGGGACCCTTTCCCACATGCTTATCCCATGTATTGAGATAATCATATTTCTTCTTTAATCTGTTAATGTAGGCAGAGTTCAACGTGCAGGTTGTTTACTAAGCACGCCCTTGGGATCAAGGCCTGAAAAAGAAAGACGAGGGAGCTGGAGTGGGGAAATGGAGATCTCAAGCTGTGATGGGGGCCTGACACCCCTGAGGCCATGGGGATCTTCTTAGCTGAGTTGCTTCCACAGTGGACCAGGTGTTTATGCATTTATCCAATCATTGGTTGTGGATTGTCCCTTGGATGAAGCTGATGTGATTTCCGAAAGGTGAAGCCTGAATGAAGGTTGTGCATTGGCAGCTCTCTCAACAGATGAGCCAATGAGCCCCTCTTTGGAAGAGGATCTGAGTTGTGTCTCTCCGTGTCTCTTCCATAAGGTTCCTGGTAGTAGTATGTGTAATAGTAAAAAAACAAGCAAACAAACAAAAAACCCTGGAAACAACCTAAATCTCTATCATTCAGTAGTCAATAAACATATGTAGTATAGTCATATGATGAAAAAAATATACAGCACTGGCAATAAATAACTAATACCACATCTGTCAAGAACTGGAATCCCCATCTGTCAGCATGCTTGAAGCCCAGAAACATGATGTTAGTGAAAAAAGCAAGTGCAGAGAATAACATGTCTGTTATCGCTGTAAAAGTTGAAACCACTTAAAATACAGCTATACCCTGTTTATGGGTCATTAACATATATGTATATGAAAGTAATAAAATATTCATCAGAATCATATCCACTAACTTCATACTGTCTAGACAGGGAGGGTGGGAACTAGGATTAAGGAAAGAGGTTCAGAGGCCACAAATGTATTTGGAAGTTTTCTTTCTTTATGTTATTTTATTTTAATTGGAGGCTAATTGCTTTACAATATTGTAGTGGTTTTTGCCATACATTGGCATGAATCAGCCAAGGGTGTACAATGCGTCCCCCATCCTGAACCCCCCTCCCACCTCCCTCCCCATCCCATCCCTCAGGGTCATCCCAGTGCACCAGCCCTGGGCACGC
Source organism: Oreotragus oreotragus (assembly GCA_006410675.1). Taxonomy (NCBI): domain Eukaryota; kingdom Metazoa; phylum Chordata; class Mammalia; order Artiodactyla; family Bovidae; genus Oreotragus; species Oreotragus oreotragus. The sequence continues at coordinate 558,183 of SJYX01011351.1, forward strand.
TGTCTCATGTGTTGAATCTGGACTGGCAATCTGTTTCATATATGATAATATACATGTTTCAGTGCTGTTCTCTCATATTCTCTCAATCATCCCACCCTCGTCTTCTCTCACAGAGTCCAAAAGTCTGCTGTTTATATCTGTTGTCTCTTTTGCTGTCTCGCATATAGGGTCATCATTACCATCTTTATAAATTCCATATATATGTGTTAGTATACTGTATTGGTGTTTTTCTTTCTGACTTACTTCACTCTGTATAATAGGCTCCAGTTTCATGTACCTCATTAGAACTGATTCAAATGCATTCTTTTTAATAGCCGAGTAATATCCCATTGTGTATATGTACCACAGCTTTCTTATCCATTCATCTGNGTTAGTATACTGTATTGGTGTTTTTCTTTCTGACTTACTTCACTCTGTATAATAGGCTCCAGTTTCATGTACCTCATTAGAACTGATTCAAATGCGTTCTTTTTAATAGCCGAGTAATATCCCATTGTGTATATGTACCACAGCTTTCTTATCCATTCATCTGCCAGTGGACATCTAGGTTGCTTCCGTGTCCTAGCTATTGTGAACAGTGCTGCGATGAACACTGGGGTACATGTGTCTCTTTCAATTCTGGTTTCCTCAGTGTGTATGCCCCCTTGGTGTGTAATCCCACCAGTGGGATTGGTGGGTCGTATGGCAGTTCTATTTCCAGTTTTTTAAGGAATCCGCACACTGTTCTCCATGGTGGCTGTAGTAGTTTGCATTCCCACCAACAGTGTATGAGGGCTTCCTTTTTACTGCACCCTCTCCAGAATTAATTGCTAGTAGACTTTTTGATAATAGCCATTCTGACTGGTGTGAGATGGTACTTCATTGTGGTTTTGATTTGCATTTCTCTGATAATGAGTGAAAGTTCTATTTCCAGTTTTTTAAGGAATCCGCACACTGTTCTCCATGGTGGCTGTAGTAGTTTGCATTCCCACCAACAGTGTATGAGGGCTTCCTTTTTACTGCACCCTCTCCAGAATTAATTGCTAGTAGACTTTTTGATAATAGCCATTCTGACTGGTGTGAGATGGTACTTCATTGTGGTTTTGATTTGCATTTCTCTGATAATGAGTGATGTTGAGCATCTTTTCATGTGTTTGTTAGCCATCTGTATGTCTTCTTTGGAGAAATGTCTGTTGAGTTCTTTGGCCCATTTTTTGATTGGGTCACTTATTTTACTGGAATTGAGCTGCATGAGCTGCTTGTATATTTTTTAGATTAATTCTTTGTAAGTTGCTTCGTTTGCTATTATTTTTTACCATTCTGAAGGCTGTCTTTTCACCTTGCTTATAGTTTCCTTCATTGTGCAAAAGCTTTTAAGTTTAATTAGGTCCCATTTGTTTATTTTTGTTTTTATTTCCATTACTCTGGGAGGTGGGTCATAGAGGATCCTGCTGTGATTTATGTCAGAGAGTGTTTTGCCTATGTTTTCCTCTAGGAGTTTTATAGCTTCTTTAGAAGCTATAAATTTAGATCTTTATCTATAAATTTAGATCTTTAATCCATTTTGAGTTTATTTTTGTGTATGGTGTTAGAAAGTGTTCTAGTTTCATTCTTTTACATGTGGTTGACCGGTTTTCCCAGCACCACTTGTTAAAGAGGTTGTCTTTTCTTCATTGTATATTCTTGCCTCCTTTGTCAAAGATAAGGTGTCTATAGGTGTGTGGATTTATCTCTGGGCTTTCTATTTTGTTCCATTTATCTATATTTTTGTTTTTGTGCCTGTACCATACTGTCTTGATGACTGTAGCTTTGTAGTATAGTCTGAAGTCAGGCAGGCTGATTCTTCCATTTCCATGGAAATTTTGTTTCTTTTAAAAAAGATCATAAAAAAGATTGAAACTAACATATCTCAGTGCTAATATATGATGAAATTTGGTCTTGAACATGAATGCTTATTATATTTATTTTTTGACTTAAAAAAACTTTGTTATAAAATTAATTATTTACACGAACTCCCAAACATGAACCCCCCTCCCACCTCCCACCCCACATCTTCCCTCCAGATCATCCCCATACACCAGCCCCAAGCATCCTGCATCCTGCATTGAACATAGACTGGCAAAAATAAATAAATAAAAAATAAATAAATACAAAAAAAAAATAAATAAAAATTAAAAAAATTAAATTAATTATTTTAAAAATACCATGCAGTCATTAAAACAAAATTAATTATACCTATATTTCAAAAGCAATGTTAAATGAAGAAAAGAATTTGCAGCAGGGTATATACACATTATGATGCCATTTCAATTTTTTTGTGTGTTTTTTTTTCTTTTTTAGTTTGTTTCTTCTTTTTTATATTTTTGCCATTTTAATTTTTAAATAAGTAAAATGACATCCTATACTATTGATAAATGTGGTACAAGTATTTTAAAGTGTAAGGGCAGGACACACCCCAATGTTAGCTGAGTAGTTTTACCTTTGAGGAGAGGTGATGCATAGTACTGCAGATGCAAAGATTCCTGGACAGTCACGCTGGCTCAGTCTTGGTGTTGAGTACATGGCTACTTATTGTGTGACTCTCTGCATTTCTTGGTATGTTTCATATAGTTCATATTTTTAAAAATCAATTTATTTTTAATTGGAGGATAATTGCTTTACAATGTTGTGTTGGTTTCTGCCACACATCAGCATGAATCAGCCCCAGGTAGACATGTGTTGGACACAGCTTAGTGACTAAACAATAACAGATACATTTGTCCCCTCCCTCTTGAGCTTCCCCCCCCACCTCTCACCCCATCCCACCCCTCTAGGTTATCACAGAGCACTGGGTTGAGCTCCCTGTGTCACACAGCAAGTTCCCATCGGCTATCTATTTTGCATATGGTAATGTTTATGTTTCAGGTTCCTATTTTTAATAAAGTAAACATTCTATTCTGATTGATCTTTCCCTTTGATTATAATGAAAGTAACCACATAAGTATGTGCGATCACTTGATTGGCATGAAAAGGAAAGGAAAAGAATGTCTATAACCCCCAGTTGCCATATCTTTCTGGTACATTCTTTACTGCACCCATATTTTCAAAACACTGACCATGTCCTTGATTAAAAACAACCACCCCAGTGCTTATGTACTCAATTATTTTTGTGGTGTTAAACTGCATTGCTGCAGGAGGACAGAAACACTGGTGCAGGCACCAGAAGTTAAGAGAAGAATCATGGTAGGCAAGTACTGGGTCATGCATCTCTCCCATTAAAAAAAAAAAAAAAATGTGGATTTTATGGTTCAGATGAACCTAGTTCCAGGACAGGAGGGGTTGTGGTGGGGGTGGAGAGAGTAGGGTGGGATGAATTTAAACATTAGGATTGATATATATACACTACTATGTGTGAAGTAGGTAACCAGTAGGAACCTATTTTAAAGCACAGGGAGCTCATCTTGGTGATGATCTAGTGAGGTGAGATGGGGAAGGAGGGGAGAGGAGTCCAAGAGGGAGGGGATATATGTATACATACAGCTGAGTCACTTCATAGTATAGCAGAAACTAACACAACATCGTAAAGCAGTTATACTCCAATAAATAGGAAAAACAAAAAATTTACAAACAGCTCACAAGGCTTAAAAAATCCAGATTTTATATAATTTTATGGACAAAGGATAATAAGTTATCTATTTGCACCCCTCCATGTTATCCTCTGATCCCTACAAAAGGATTCTGATGTTGTCTTTTTATTTAACATTAGTTTCCATTTCTTTGGAAGGAATGATGCTAAAGCTGAAACTCCAGTACTTTGGCCACCTCATGCGAAGAGTTGACTCATTGGAAAAGACTCTGATGCTGGGAAGATTGGGGGCAGGAGGAGAAGGGGACGACAGAGGATGAGATGGCTGGATGGCATCACTGACTCAATGGAGTGAACTCCGGGAGTTGGTGATGGACAGGGAGGCCTGGCATGCTGCGATTCATGGGGTCGCAAAGAGTCGGACACGACTGAGTGACTGAACTGAACTGAACCATTTCCGTATATCCACCTAGTCCACACACTAGTCAGTGTTCCATAGTTTTCCATCTTGATCATGCTCAATGGTTTACTTAGCCTTGTCACTATTGTTGAACTTTTGAGATTTTTCCCACTTTCCAGTATTATAAATAGCATTTCTATGACCATCTTTGTGCAAGCTACCTCTTTTCTTTCTGGTCATTTCCTTGAGGTATAATCCTAAAGTGGAATTAGGCCAAAAGGTATGAATAGTTTTGTGACTCTTAAGTTCATATTCTAATATTATATCCACTTACCTTAGATCCAAAATATTAGACTTGCACATTTTAATATACTTTAAAATTTTAATAGATATGGAGTGATTGTTAAAAGGTGATTAATGAAAAGTTCTCTCAGCTGCTTTTTAAATAGTGTGTGTGTATATGTGTCTAGTTATTAAAAGTCATACTCTCATTGTAAAAAAATAAAATCAGTAAGTGAAAGTACACTATAAACCCTGCTCTTAAAAGATTCCATGTACTAATTTGACTTACACTCTTTCATATGATTCTATATGCAAGCAATAGTTTCATTCTTGAGACTTCAGGCAACATTTAGAAGTTCTTTAGAAACCCATTCAATTAATACATCCTGTGTGCTTGGGTCTCTTCTCTCATGACTTTGCAATTCTTTCATTATTCCCTTTCTCTTCAAATCTGAAGACCTACTGTCTTAAACCAGCTCTTTTTTTTCTGAAACTTCCAATATAATCCAAAATCTTATTTGCTATGTTAAACCTTTCAACTGCAAGTTTATTTTTATTCTTTACAATCTGTTCCAAGCCACAGCAGCATCTCAGAACAATATCCTTGACCCACCCCAGATAAGTGAAATCGGGATTTTAAAAGGTGAGGCCCAGGAATCTGCTTTTTCCAAACTTCCCCAGGTGATTTTTAAAATAAACAGGATGAAAACCACTGTGTTGCTCTAATTTCTGGAATCATTTCTCTGTGTCTGCTTGGTTTTACTTTTTTGCTAATTGCTTTCTCCTTAATTTTCTATAAACTGGACTCTTGAGTCTTTTGGTTTGCTGAAAACAATAACTTTCTTTAAAAAAAAAAAATCAAATTCAATGCCATTCAGTCCTGAGAATAGGTGATAGGTCTAAAAGTTGCCTTTTCTGCCCTTGTATGCTTTTTTGTTACTTTGCAAGTTTCATATTGATTTCAAAGTTTCATGTTTGTTAATGTACGTTTACCTACTGCTATACTCTAAACTACTCCAAAACCTAGTGGCTTAAAACAACAAACCATTCCTTTGTTCCAATTCTGTGATGTGGGCAGGGCTGGATGGGGACTGCTGGTGTCTACTCCTAGTGGTGTTGACTGGGAATGCTTCATTCGGGGCTTGAGTGCTCATGAAGCTTGACTTGTGTGTCTAGTGCCTCAGTTGCCTCTTTCTCCAATAGGGAGAAAAAGGGAGGCTGGACTTTTTTTTACGTAGTGTCTTGGGGCCCTCAAACCAAAAGCTGAGGTTATCAGATTTCTGAAGGCCCAACCCTGAGATCAGCAGGGTGTCACATTCTATAGGTTAGAGCAAGTCACAGGCCAGCAAGATTCAAGGAGAGAGGAAATAGACTCCACTCTGGCTGGAGAGGAACGGTGTGTGTGAACAGGACAAGAGGTTTCAAGCAGGAGAATATATGCGTGTGCCAAACAAAGAGTATCAGTTGTATTTATTGAGTGATTGAATGAATGAACAAACAAATGAATAGAGTAACAAAAAGCATAGGGCAGAAAATATTTTAAAATATACAGACAGTACATAGACAACAAAAATATCCTTTTATATAAGGAAATGTATTTAATGGTAGAGACTGACTGCCTTCAGTTTTGTATCAAAAAGGAAACTGAGGGAAGCAGTAGATATTTTACATTGAGACAGACTGTGTCAGGCAAGGCCAGACTGTGCGAGGTGAGGGACGCTTCAGTTAGACCAGGAGGAAGTCTCTATGGCACCTAAGGGACTTAGGTGCCTAAGTCAGGCAGGACAGAGGTCAGATCCTCAGAAGTCAGTTCTGGGTGTGGAACCAGAGCAGGAGAGAGATGTGAGAGAGATTCTGAGATCAGGGCAGCAAGTCCAGATCAGTCATGTCAGACTCTGCCACTAGAAACTCGGGATAGGAAAATTAAAGATAAAATAGAGACCCAGGCCAACAGGAGACCAGATATCAGGCATGAACATCAAGCATGGCCCTTGACCCTGTGCATGCTGCTCAGCCGGCTGGGGTCTAGGTCGACTGGGGCTGACCTGGACCTCTGTTCTGTTTCCTTACTGGACCATCTGTCCCATCTGAATTTCACAAAGAAGTAGCTCTTAGTCACTTTTGCCAGGCTTACCCAAAATGTAGTGTGGCCGTAGCCTCCAAGATGGCCTCTGGTGACCCCCACTTCTTGGTATTCATGCCTGTGTCTAGTCGCCTCTGACTTTATGAGTATGAGTCTGTGTGACACGTGAAGAGTAGTCGCTCAGTCGTATCCGACTCTTTGTGACCCCATGGACACCAGGCTCCTCCGTCCATGGGATTTTCTAGGCAAGAGTACTGGAGTGGGTTGCCTTTTCCTTCTCCAGGGAACTTCCTGACCCAGGGATTGAACCTGGGTCTCCTGCATTGTAGACAGACGCTTTACTGTCTGAGCCACCAGGGAAGTCTGGTGTGACACATAGAATATGGCAAAAGTAAAACGTGTCACTTCCAAAATCAGGCTGTTAAATATGGAGAGCTCCATCCTGGCTGTCTCTGTCTTTCTGACCACTCTGTGGGAAGGATGTTGCCGGGTTGTGAGCAGCTCTATGGCGAGGCCCATGTGGCGGGTAGGAAGTGGGAACTGAGGCCTCTAGCTGACAACCATGTGAGTGAACTTGAAAGTCAGATTCTCCAACCTAGTTGAGCCTTGAGATGACTGTAGCCTCTGCTAACGATTTAACTTCAACCTTATGAGAGACCCCAAGGCAGTAACATACAGTTAGGTCCCTGCAGAATTCACGACCCTCCGAAATTATGTGAGATNTCGGAGTGAACTCCGGGAGTTGGTGATGGACAGGGAGGCCTGGCATGCTGCGATTCATGGGGTCGCAAAGAGTCGGACACGACTGAGTGACTGAACTGAACTGAACCATTTCCGTATATCCACCTAGTCCACACACTAGTCAGTGTTCCATAGTTTTCCATCTTGATCATGCTCAGTGGTTTACTTAGCCTTGTCACTATTGTTGAACTTTTGAGATTTTTCCCACTTTCCAGTATTATAAATAGCATTTCTATGACCATCTTTGTGCAAGCTACCTCTTTTCTTTCTGGTCATTTCCTTGAGGTATAATCCTAAAGTGGAATTAGGCCAAAAGGTATGAATAGTTTTGTGACTCTTAAGTTCATATTCTAATATTATATCCACTTACCTTAGATCCAAAATATTAGACTTGCACATTTTAATATACTTTAAAATTTTAATAGATATGGAGTGATTGTTAAAAGGTGATTAATGAAAAGTTCTCTCAGCTGCTTTTTAAATAGTGTGTGTGTATATGTGTCTAGTTATTAAAAGTCATACTCTCATTGTAAAAAAATAAAATCAGTAAGTGAAAGTACACTATAAACCCTGCTCTTAAAAGATTCCATGTACTAATTTGACTTACACTCTTTCATATGATTCTATATGCAAGCAATAGTTTCATTCTTGAGACTTCAGGCAACATTTAGAAGTTCTTTAGAAACCCATTCAATTAATACATCCTGTGTGCTTGGGTCTCTTCTCTCATGACTTTGCAATTCTTTCATTATTCCCTTTCTCTTCAAATCTGAAGACCTACTGTCTTAAACCAGCTCTTTTTTTTCTGAAACTTCCAATATAATCCAAAATCTTATTTGCTATGTTAAACCTTTCAACTGCAAGTTTATTTTTATTCTTTACAATCTGTTCCAAGCCACAGCAGCATCTCAGAACAATATCCTTGACCCACCCCAGATAAGTGAAATCGGGATTTTAAAAGGTGAGGCCCAGGAATCTGCTTTTTCCAAACTTCCCCAGGTGATTTTTAAAATAAACAGGATGAAAACCACTGTGTTGCTCTAATTTCTGGAATCATTTCTCTGTGTCTGCTTGGTTTTACTTTTTTGCTAATTGCTTTCTCCTTAATTTTCTATAAACTGGACTCTTGAGTCTTTTGGTTTGCTGAAAACAATAACTTTCTTTAAAAAAAAAAAATCAAATTCAATGCCATTCAGTCCTGAGAATAGGTGATAGGTCTAAAAGTTGCCTTTTCTGCCCTTGTATGCTTTTTTGTTACTTTGCAAGTTTCATATTGATTTCAAAGTTTCATGTTTGTTAATGTACGTTTACCTACTGCTATTCTCTAAACTACTCCAAAACCTAGTGGCTTAAAACAACAAACCATTCCTTTGTTCCAATTCTGTGATGTGGGCAGGGCTGGATGGGGACTGCTGGTGTCTACTCCTAGTGGTGTTGACTGGGAATGCTTCATTCGGGGCTTGAGTGCTCATGAAGCTTGACTTGTGTGTCTAGTGCCTCAGTTGCCTCTTTCTCCAATAGGGAGAAAAAGGGAGGCTGGACTTTTTTTTACATAGTGTCTTGGGGCCCTCAAACCAAAAGCTGAGGTTATCAGATTTCTGAAGGCCCAACCCTGAGATCAGCAGGGTGTCACATTCTATAGGTTAGAGCAAGTCACAGGCCAGCAAGATTCAAGGAGAGAGGAAATAGACTCCACTCTGGCTGGAGAGGAACGGTGTGTGTGAACAGGACAAGAGGTTTCAAGCAGGAGAATATATGCATGTGCCAGACAAAGAGTATCAGTTGTATTTATTGAGTGATTGAATGAATGAACAAACAAATGAATAGAGTAACAAAAAGCATAGGGCAGAAAATATTTTAAAATATACAGACAGTACATAGACAACAAAAATATCCTTTTATATAAGGAAATGTATTTAATGGTAGAGACTGACTGCCTTCAGTTTTGTATCAAAAAGGAAACTGAGGGAAGCAGTAGATATTTTACATTGAGACAGACTGTGTCAGGCAAGGCCAGACTGTGCGAGGTGAGGGACGCTTCAGTTAGACCAGGAGGAAGTCTCTATGGCACCTAAGGGACTTAGGTGCCTAAGTCAGGCAGGACAGAGGTCAGATCCTCAGAAGTCAGTTCTGGGTGTGGAACCAGAGCAGGAGAGAGATGTGAGAGAGATTCTGAGATCAGGGCAGCAAGTCCAGATCAGTCATGTCAGACTCTGCCACTAGAAACTCGGGATAGGAAAATTAAAGATAAAATAGAGACCCAGGCCAACAGGAGACCAGATATCAGGCATGAACATCAAGCATGGCCCTTGACCCTGTGCATGCTGCTCAGCCGGCTGGGGTCTAGGTCGACTGGGGCTGACCTGGACCTCTGTTCTGTTTCCTTACTGGACCATCTGTCCCATCTGAATTTCACAAAGAAGTAGCTCTTAGTCACTTTTGCCAGGCTTACCCAAAATGTAGTGTGGCCGTAGCCTCCAAGATGGCCTCTGGTGACCCCCACTTCTTGGTATTCATGCCTGTGTCTAGTCGCCTCTGACTTTATGAGTATGAGTCTGTGTGACACGTGAAGAGTAGTCGCTCAGTCGTATCCGACTCTTTGTGACCCCATGGACACCAGGCTCCTCCGTCCATGGGATTTTCTAGGCAAGAGTACTGGAGTGGGTTGCCTTTTCCTTCTCCAGGGAACTTCCTGACCCAGGGATTGAACCTGGGTCTCCTGCATTGTAGACAGACGCTTTACTGTCTGAGCCACCAGGGAAGTCTGGTGTGACACATAGAATATGGCAAAAGTAAAACGTGTCACTTCCAAAATCAGGCTGTTAAATATGGAGAGCTCCATCCTGGCTGTCTCTGTCTTTCTGACCACTCTGTGGGAAGGATGTTGCCGGGTTGTGAGCAGCTCTATGGCGAGGCCCATGTGGCGGGTAGGAAGTGGGAACTGAGGCCTCTAGCTGACAACCATGTGAGTGAACTTGAAAGTCAGATTCTCCAACCTAGTTGAGCCTTGAGATGACTGTAGCCTCTGCTAACGATTTAACTTCAACCTTATGAGAGACCCCAAGGCAGTAACATACAGTTAGGTCCCTGCAGAATTCACGACCCTCCGAAATTATGTGAGATAATATGGAGTTTCAAGTTGCCAAGTTTGGGTAATCTATTGTGTAGCAATAAATACCTAATACATGTGGTCTGTATCAGAATTTTCTGGAGAGCTTATTGAACAGGTAACTCTCCGGTTGAAAAAACACTATCAGATGAAAAAACTCTCTTGGAGTGGGGGCCAGTCATCTATACTTTTAGCAAGCTTCTGAGCTGATTCTTGGGTGCTAAGTCCCCTGCTAAGTTGTGTCTGACTCTTTGCAACCCTATGGACTGCCAGTCTCCTCTGTCCATGGGATTCTCCAGGCAAGAATGCTGGAGTGGGTTGCCATGCCATTCTCCAGGGGATCTTCCCAACACAGGGATCAAACCTGGGTCTCTTATGTCTCCTGGATTGGCAGAAGGGTTCTTTACCAGTAGTGCCACCTGATTCTGTGTACTTTCAAATTTGAGAATGTCTTATGCATTTAATCCCTTAGAATTATTTCTTCCAAATGAATTTGCATTTTAATCCTAATTTCTATGACCCTTAAGCAATAAGTATTACTGAAGGCTTAAACACTAAACCCAGAGATTCTGACGCTTTGGGGTTCAGGACACTATTTCAAATATTACAAGTTTTCTTGATATGTTTGAAGCAATTAAAAGACAAAATGAGTGCTAAGCAAGCCAACGATAGTTATAACCAATCACTGCTGTTGTACAGACTTGTCCTTAAAGTGTCGGTGTTAAATATGCTTTTCCCTGGTAACCCTTCAGCCTTGAGGATGAATTTATTGCTCTGTGGGTGCTCGCTCATAAACTCAAGAAGCCAAGTTTTTCCACATTCCAACAGGAGTATGTCAGGCTTTGTGCTAGGCATGCATTAGGCCTCACCCTTATTTTTGCCATGTCTTCCATGCCCTATTATATATCCAACTCACCACAATGTCCCATTGGTAAAAGATTCTACCTGGTTGGGTACCGTAGCTTAAGCTCTTGCTAATACTCAGCAATAGAGATAGTTGTTCTATTAGTTAGGGTTCTGACATGAAAAATATTACATCTTCAAATTGTGATCATTCAAGAAGAGTTCAATGAAAGGAGGGTGAACAAAGGTATAAGGTGAGAGTAGGGAAACACAGACATAGACGCTAGTGGCAGAGCCATCCCTAGTGCAAGAGGAGGGGTCGGCTCTAGAGCTGAAGGGGAGAGGGTTGTGTGGAGAGGACCACTTGTCAGGAGCTGAGCGCTTTGGCGGCAGGAGGCCCTCGGCCTCCAGGGAACCCCATGTGGGGAAAGTAGAATAATACCCAGACCATACTTTCTTCCCTTCCTCTTATCTCTTCTCAGTGCTCCACATTGGTCAAACCCAACAGGAAACCAGAGGTAAGACAGTTTGTGGAGGTAGTTCACAAAGGTCAGCATCTTAGAGAAGGGTGGGCGGTGGATCTGGGGTTACAGAGATGGGAGAGATATAGAAGATGTCTGACACAGATATCCATCTTTGCACAAGGCTGTCCTGAGAATTATTCAGACCTAAAATGAACTACTTCAAGTTCAATGAGACATAGCTTATTTAATAATGTCAAATTTCACGCACGCTTGTTGTTTCCAAAACCTCATGACCACAAACACGGCAGTCATATCCTCTTTAAGCCTTCATATTTTTCAGCCGCATCTTACCATTTTATTCTATTTCAATCTGCGAACCTACCTTTGTGGTGATTTTACTTAGAAGTTGTCGAGGAAATGGGCTATCAGAAATTGAATCTGGACTTCCCTGGTGTTAGAGTGGACAAGAATCTGCCAGCCAATACAGGGGACATGGGCTGGCTCCTCGATCTGGGAAGATCCCACATGCCATGGAGCAGCTAAGCCTGTGTGTCATGACTGCTGAGCCCACACGCTGCAGCTCCTGAAACCTGAGCACCCTATAGCCCGTGGTCCAAAAAGAGAGAAGCCGTGACAGTGAGAAACCTGGGCCCTGTAACGGGCAGCAGGTCCTGCTCACGGAAACTAGAGAAAGCCTGTACAGCAGCCAAGACCCAGTGCAGCCAAAAAAAAAGGTGAATCTGTGATTGGATGCCAAAGTCAGAGGAAGATGAAAGTGTTTTTACTTTCAGTAGAATGTTGGAGAAGGTTCAGAGATAGAAATGGACACCTGGACATACAGGTCTGAAGTGAGTGGAAGGAAAGAATGGACTGGGAGGAAAGAGTTAAATAGTTCGAGGAGCACTTCTGAATGATTTTGAACATAAGAAACAAATGGTTAGATTGACTCCACAAACTCTTCCTAATTGGTAAGAGTGGTCTGTAGTTGGTCCTCTTCTCCCCATTTTGGGGGTTAAGCAGGGGCTTTGCCAGCAAAAATTCAGTGCCCGTAATTCTTCACTTCTGTGGGCTTTGGACCTCTGAGGTGTGGTACAGTGGAGAGGAGGTGCTTTGTGACACTAGATCATAAAACCCAGAGTCTGGAAGGGATCTTTTACCACTAGGAATCGACTTTACAACTTTCTTGCTATGCTGCTTTTCAGTCATTTACATGTGGCTAGTTAAGGAGCTCAGTATTTTAATAAGCAGCTTTCCCACTCTTTGCCTGTGTGTGTGTGAGTGTGTGCCCACTCACGCCCAGTCACTCAGTCACGTCCGACTCTTTGCAACTCCATGGACTGTAACCCACAAAGCTCCCCTGTCTACGGAATTTTCCAGGCATGAAGACTGGATAAGGTTGCCATTTCCTCCTCCAGGGGAATCTTCCCAACCCAGGGATCGAAGCCATGTCTCTTGCCCCTCCTGCATTGGCAGGCAGGTTCTTTACCACTGTGCCACCTGGGAATCACTCTTTGCCTGTGTGTGTCGGAGGGGGTGGGTTAGTCACTCAGTCGTGTCCAACTCTTTGCAACCCTATGAACTGTAGCTCTCTAGGCTCCTCTGTCTATGGAATTCTCCAGGCCTACTCAATCATAAAACACTTTTCCCTAAGGGCAGAGATATGTTTTCTTATAACGTCTGCCCATTAGTTTTTTTTTTTTCGCCCATTGATTCTTTTGCTGCCATCTAGATAGGTTTAGAATAGTCTATTCCTTCTATATGAAAAACCATCTAAATGCTATCCTTCCTTTTTCTTCCTTCCAACTTTCTTTCATCCAGGTGAAATAAGTAACAATAAGCAAATATACATCCTTTTCCACCCCCCTTTTTGCTGTGCATTGTGGCTTGCAGGATCTTAGTTGCCAACCAGGGACTGAACCTGGGGCCCTAGTCCTAACCACTGGCCTCCCAGGGAATTCCTCGGTATGTGTGGTATGTTATTGCCCACCATAACCCAGACCCTGGCCTAGAGGTTTTCTGGTAGGGGAGCTGGCCATGCTTCAGTCATGTCTGACTCTTTGCAACCCTATGGACTGTAGCCCCCCAGGCTCCTGTGTCCATGGGATTCTCCAGGCAAGAATACTGGAGTGGGGTGCCATTTCCCCCTCCAGGGGATCTTCCCAACCCAGGAATAGAACCTGTGTCTCCTGTGGTTCCCGCATTGCAGATGGATTCTTTACAGCTGAACCACCAGGGAAGCCCTCGAGTTCCCTGACTGGGGATCAAACCTGTAGTGGAAGCACGGAGTCTTAACCAGTGGGCCATCAGGGAATTCTATGGCCTAGAGAATTTGTACACTGTATTGTCAATCTTTATAAAAAGTTGAGGTCAGCATTTTCATGCTAATTTTACAGGTGAGAAAGTCATACAAGTTCTACGTGGCTGAGCTCAGAGTAGAAAGCAAGATGTGTGAGTCCAAGTTTCAACTTTCCCCAGTTCCAGTTCCTTCATTTCCTGAGTTTCTCAGCATCCTGGTCACTCTCTGGATTAGTACTTCCCAAAGCAATATTTTTCAAAATCTGGTTGAGCTGAGTAGTCATTGTTCTTACAACAAAAGAAAAAGAAAAAAAAAATTTTTTTTTGGAGGACTTTGTGCTAATGGAGAAGTTCTATATTTTAGGGCTTCTCAGAGCCTTGAGTAACCTAGGTGCATTGTGAAGCTCTAGGAAGAATAAAGAATATTCAGGGTTTTCTTTCTTCCTTTTCTTTTCCTTCTCCCTCTACCCCACCCCCCACCCCCCAAGGTTTTCTAATCTTATTTGAGACTGGGACTCTTTGGGGCATGGAAGATTTTACAGAATGATGTTTACCAGTCTTCACTTGGGTGGGTGCTAAGTTGCTTCTGTTGCATCCGACTCTTTACATCTCTGTGGACTGTAGCCCACCAGGCTTCTCTGTCTGTGGGATTCTCCAGGCAAGAATATTGGAGTGGATTGCCATGCCCTCCTCCAGGAGATTTTCCCAACCCAGAGATAGAACCTGTGTCTCCTGCCTTGGGAGATGGGTTCTTTATCGCTAGCACCACCTGGGAAGGCCATTCACTTTGATGCATTTTTTAAAATTAGTATTATTTTGAAGATATGGCCATACCAAAGTGAGGATGATAATCTTTCGGGTAACTGGCAAGTAAAAAAAAAAAATTCTGTTACAAGTGTAATTTTGCTGCTGCTCCTGCTAAGTCACTTCAGTCGTGTCCGACTCTGTGTGACCCCATAGACGGCAGCCCACCAGGCTCCCCCATCCCTGGGATTCTCCAAGCAAGAATACTGGAGTGGGTTGCCATTTCCTTCTCCAATGCATGAAAGAGAAAAGTGAAAGTGAAGTCGTTCAGTCTGTCCGACTGTTGGCAACCCCATGGACTGCAGCCCACCAGGCTACTCCGTCCATTGGACTTTCCAGGCAAGAGTACTGGGGTGGGGTGCCATTGCCCTCCCCGAGCTTTACTGAAACAAAATCTCCTTTCAACACACTGATAACTGAGATAATTCCTTAATTCAATTGAGTAGAATTGAATTGAATTGTTTTTTGGTACCAGGACACCCTGTATGTAGCCAGTCTCTATTCTAACAGTGGGAAAAAAAATCCACATGCTATAATAGGCACTAGCATTTTTTTGTGCAGCAAAAGTTTTTAGGAAAATGTCTTTAAAAAAATAACATTCATTTAAAAAACCATGCTTTATAAAAATAATACCTGATACTAACTATACCTGATAAAAATAATAGTGATGTGGAGACTGATTTTTAAAATGCTGAATCAAGTATTTGTGGCATGATGTCGGGAAATTCTCTCTCCCTTTGTTTTAACTCTGAACAAAGTTGCAAGATTTTATCACTTAGCTTCCCACTGATTTAAATTCAGTTTGTTTAGGTTTCACAAAGCCTCCTCTCTGTGTTTAGATTTAACATAATAGACTATAGCTCTCAACTTCCTGAAAGCTGTGCTCCTTTATTCATTTGTATTCTCTCTTTTATTACTCATTTCTTGAAATTGAAGTGTTAATCCTTCAGTCGTGTCCGACCTACTGCAATCCCATGACTGTAGCCCCCCAGGCTCCTTCGTCCATGAAATTCTCCAGGTAAGAATACTAGAGTAGGTTGCCACTTACTTCAGGGGATCTTCTTGACTCAGGGATCAAACATGGGTCTTCTACATTGCAGGCAGATTCTTTACCGTCTGACCCACCAGGGAAGTCTTGTATTTAAATCTTTGAATATTGGTTAAAAACAAAAACAAACAAAAAAGCCTTACTTTGAGACATTTTTAAAATGTCTAGCACAAAATTGAATCCTGGGGTTCAGAATTTTTTAGTACTAAATGTTTTTGAAGGAAGAATGATAGACTTTCATTTCCAAATCAATCATACAAGATAAGTTAGAATAAACCTGTAATATAACTGA
Source organism: Oreotragus oreotragus (assembly GCA_006410675.1). Classification (NCBI taxonomy): domain Eukaryota; kingdom Metazoa; phylum Chordata; class Mammalia; order Artiodactyla; family Bovidae; genus Oreotragus; species Oreotragus oreotragus. The sequence goes on from SJYX01011351.1 coordinate 574,088, forward strand.
TGACAGTAAGTTTATCTCCCATAACCAAAGATTCAATTCTTAGAAGAAATGGTGTGTCCTAACTTCCGCTGCTTACTCCTTCTTTCCCTTTTAGAAACTACACTGAAGGCACTTGCTGTGAGATAATAGAAAATATACACCCAAGTCCCTGCCCCTGGTTTCTTGCACAAAGCTCTCGAGACTCTTGCAATTTCCTAAGTGAAAAGACCACTTGGATGGAACATCTCTTGTTTTGATATTTGTACTTGACTCCATCCCTGTCACAGAGCTCCTGAAACGCTTGTGGATTTCCAAGTAGTGAGAGCACAAGGGCCATCTTTTGCTCTTTTAGGGCAACTCCAGTGGGCTCCTGGAAGGGGGCTGTTCACCAGAAAAACCAAGCCATGATTAGAAGCCTGGAGTTTTCAGTCCTACCCCTCATTCTCCAGGCAGGAGAGAGGGCTAGAAATGGAGTTAACAATGGATCATGCCTGCTTGAGAAAGCCTCCATCAAATTACAATAGTACAGGACTCAGGGAGTACAAACTGACACACATCCACAACAGGAGGGAGGCACACCCCAACTCCTGTGCTTGGATCCTCCCAGACCTCTTCTGTTCATCTGTGTCCTTTATCATATCCTGTAATAACCTGGTAAACGTGTTTCCCTGAGTTCTCTGAGCCACTCTAGCCAGTTAATGGAACCTGAGGAGGAGGTCACAGGAACCCTCAATTTGTAGCCAGACTGGACAGAAGTTGTGAGTAACCTGAGGATCAGCTGATTGCAACTGACATCCAAAGTAGGGTGGGAAGTGTCTTGTGGAATTGAGCCCTTAACCTATGGGACTTGACATTAGTATTAGCATTGGGTTAACTTGTATGGCAGAAAGTGAAGAGGAACTAAAAAGCCTCTTGATGAGAGTGAAAGAGGACAGTGAAAAAGTGCTTAAAGCTCAACATTCAGAAAATGAAGATCGTGGCATCCGGTCCCATCACTTCCTGGCAAATAGATGGGGCAACAGTGGAAACAGTGACTGACTTTATTTTGGGGGGCTCCAAAATCACTGCAGATGGTGACTGCAGCCATGACATTAAAAGACGCTTACTTCTTGGAAGGAAAGTTATGACCAACCTAGATAACAACAGAGACATTACTTTGCCAACAAAGGTATGTCTAGTCAAGGCTATGGTTTTTCCAGTGATCATGTATGGGTGTGAGAGTTGGACTGTGAAGAAAGCTGAGTGCTAAAGAGTACTGGAGTGGGTTGCCATTTCCTTCTCCAGGGGATCTTCCTGACCCAGGAATCGAACCCGGGTCTCCAGCATTCCAGGCAGATGCTTTAACCTCTGAGCCACCAGGGAAGCCCAAAGAATTGATGCTTTTGAACTGTGGTGTTGGAGAAGACTCTTGAGAGTCCCTTGGACTGCAAGGAGATCCAACCAGTCCATTCTGAAGGAGATCAGCCCTGGGTGTTCTTTGGAAGGAATGATGCTAAAGCTGAAACTCCAGTACTTTGGCCACTTCATGCGAAGAGTTGACTCATTGGAAAAGACGCTGATGCTGGGAGGGATTGGGGACAGGAGGAAAAGGGGACGACAGAGGATGAGATGGCTGGATGGCATCATCAAGTCGATGGACATGAGTTTGAGTGAACTCCGGGAGATAGTGATAGACAGGGAGGCCTGGCGTGCTGTGATTCATGGGGTCTCAAAGAGTTGAACATGACTGAGTGACTGAACTGAACTGAACTGAACTTGTAGGATACTCAGCTGGTGTTACAGAGAAGTGCTTGGTGTGGGGCAAACCTCACCCCACCTCCCACATTTGGTCATCAGAAGTATCAGAAATGAAGTGTCCTGAGTGAGTAGTAAAGGAGACGCATGGGGCAGAAAGATAGGAGGGTAAACTCAGGTTTTTCCAAAAACACTTGCCGTCAATCTTTTGTTTGGAGCATAAAAAAATGTCACAGCCCCCTCTTTTAAGATGCCTGACCCTAAAAACAACTGACCTTTACCATGCCCTCTTATTATTATTATTATTATTCAACTCATTTTGTAGGAACACCACCAAAAAGAGTCTTCAGATTTCTTAAATCCTGCTTTATCCAATCAGGAGATTTATGATCTCTTTGAATTATTGCACAAAAGAAAAAAAAAGTCATTTTGAACCTCATGGAGGATTAACAATATTTAATTTTACTTAAAGATTCTGGAAAACAGGTTAAGGTTAAGAAATCCCCAAACTCTTTCTGTTCCGAAAATTGACTTATTACAAAGAACTACTCTTCCCCATGTGATGCGCATAAAACTCATGGATGCTCCGTTTATTTATCTATAATAAAGCCAGACATAGATCCTCTAAATTTCCATTCTCTGTCTCATAAGTGGAATTGGAAGGAATTGGGATCGGAAAGAAAGTGCTTGTTAACAGGTTAATTTAGCTGGTAAAGGATCTGTCTGCAATGCGAGAGACCTGGGTTCGATCCCTGGGTTGGTAAGATCCCCTGGAGAAGGGAATGGATACCCACTCCAGTATTCTTGCCTGGAGAATTCCATGGACAGAAAATCCTGGCAACCTACAGTCTATGGGGGTCAGACACGACTGAGCAACTTTCACTTTCACTCCCAGGCTGAGCTGGCATAGTTCGGCCTTAAAGGTTTCTGCTGAAAATAGGTTGACCTCAGGGCAAAACATTCTCTGAACTACTATCAGATCAGTGATCTCACACTTTCATCCCTCCCACCTCACACTCTCTAGCCTAGTATACTCTCTGTAAAAGAAAAGCCCTTTTTGCATGTGCCTGCATGCATGCTAAGTTGCTTCAGTCATGTCTTTTGAGACACTATGAACTGTAGCCTGCCAGGCTCTTCAATCCATGGGATTCTTTAAACAAGAATACTGGAGTGAGTTGCTGTGTCCTCCTCCAGGGGATCTTCCTGACCCAGGGATTGAACCCGTGTCTCATATCTCCTGCATTGCCAGGTGGATTCTTTACCACTAGCATCACCTGATATCTCTAATTAGAGATACCAAGGGAGCATATCATGCAAAGAGGCACACAATAAAGGACAGAAACGGTATGGACCTAACAGAAGCAGAAGATACTGAGAAAAGGTGGCCAGAATACACAGACGAACTATACAAAAAAGATCCTAATGACCCAGATAACCACAGTGGTGTGATCACTCATCTAGAGCCAGACATCTTAGAGTGTGAAGTTAAGTGGGCCTTAGAAAGCATCACTATGAACAAAACTAGTGGAAGTGATGGAATTCCAAATCCTAAAAGATGATGCTGTTAAAGTGCTGCACTCAATGTGCCAGCAAATTTGGAAAACTCAGCAGTGGCCACAGGACTGGAAAAGGTCAGGTTTCATCCCAATCCCAAAGAAGGGCTGTTCCAAGAAATGTTCAAGCTATTGCACAATTGCATTCATCTCACATGCTAACAAAGTAATGCTCAAAATTCTCCAAGTGAGGCTCTAACAGTACATGAACTGAGAACCTCCAGTGGTACAAGTTGGATTTAGAAAAGGCAGAGGAACTAGAGATCGAATTGCCAACATCTGTTGGATCATCGAAAATGCAAGAGAATTCCAGAAGAACATCTACTTCTGCATCATTGACTACACTAAAGCCTTTAACAGTGTAGATCACAACAAACTGTGCATAATTTTTAAAGAGATGGGAATACCAGACCTCCTTATCTGCCTCCTGAGAAACCTGTATGCAGGTCAAGTAGCATCAGTTAGAACTAGACATGGAACAACAGACTGGTTCCAAATTGGGAAAGGCGTACATCAAGGCTGTATATTGTCACCCTGCTTATTTACCTTATATACAGAGAGTACATCATGAGAAATGCCAGGCTGGATGAAGCACAAGCTGGAATCAAGATTGCCAGGAGAAATATCAATAACCTCAGATATGCAGATGACACCACCCACAGCATGTAAGATCCTCCTGCACCTGGGATCAAACCCGTATCTCCTCCTTTGGCAAGCAGACTCTACCACTGAGCCACCANAGCACAAGCTGGAATCAAGATTGCCAGGAGAAATATCAATAACCTCAGATATGCAGATGACACCACCCACAGCATGTAAGATCCTCCTGCACCTGGGATCAAACCCGTATCTCCTCCTTTGGCAAGCAGACTCTACCACTGAGCCACCAGGGAAGTCCCTAAAGAAAGTCTTTTTAAAGGTTTGGAGCTATAGAGAACATCTCACTTAACCAACTGGGACCCCATTCAAGCTGAGAAGATTGTACTGGTATAATTTTAAGCAACATTGTTTTTAATACAATCAGTCATTCATCAAAAACTATAGATTATCTCAGCATTAACTGGATAATTTCATCAAATTAGAGAATGACAATTCTTTAAGAATCCACATTTTACATGTGGTTAAAACTGTATTTATATGTGGGAAAGTTGATGAGAAAAAAACTGACATCATATGTAACTGAAAGTATAAATGTATATATATACCCATATGCGTGTTCTTTCTCTCACTGAATTTTTCACTGGGTAAAGGTAGTACTTTTTACAGTTTTTCATTATGAAAATTTTCACAATAATTTGAAGAATTGTACACTACCTATATTAAATAATTGGAGAAGGCAATGGCACCCGACTCCAGTACTCTTGCCTGGAAAATCCCATGGATGGAGGAGCCTGGTAGGCTGCAGTCCATGGGGTTGCTAGGAGTCGGACACGACTGAGTGACTTCACTTTCACTTTTCACTTTCATGGATTGGAGAAGGAAACGGCAACCCACTCCAGTGTTCTTGCCCGGAGAATCCCAGGGACAGGGGGAGCCTGGTGGGCTGCCATCTATGGGGTTGCACAGAGTCGGACACGATTGAAGCGACTTAGCAGCAGCAGCATATTAAATAATTGTTAACACTTCATCTTATTTTCATTATTATCCTTCCCGTATACGTGCTGTTTGTGTCCTGTTGCTGTACAGTTGCTAAGTTATGTCTGACTCCTTTGGGACCCCACGGACTGTAGCCCACCAGGCTCCTCTGGCCGTGGGATTTCCCAGGCAAGAATACCGGAGTGGGTTGCTATTTCTTCCTCCAGGGGATCTTCCTGACCCAGGAATCAAACCCGAGTCTCTTGCATTGCCAGGCGAGTTCTTTCCCATAGAGCCACCAGGAAAGCCCATTTTTGTTTTAGTTATTTGAAATTAAGTTGTGGACATTGTGAAACTTCACCTTTAAAAACTTAAGCATGTAGAACCCAAGAATAAGGGCACTCATATACCAATGTCTTGATCATATATACTTACTCATCTACCAGTGCTAGGCTAATGCTGAGGCAGGGGAAGTGGTCCACCCTAGGTGCAGGCAATGATAGGGCTACATTGCCTGTAAAGAATGAAAAAGCAATAAAAACTGACCATCCACTGTCAATTCTAAACAATGTCAGTGATAAAATACTTCTCCCTAAAAGATTTATTTTGTTTAGTTGTAAATAATTGCTCTATAGTGCTGAATAATACGTAAACTTCAAATCAGCACCTCTCACTGCTTGTATTTATATAAACATTGTATTCTAATGGCAGAGAATTCTTGCGACACAATTGGCCCTGAACTTATAAGCATTTGGGCTGAACTACAAACATTCATTTCTTAAGTTCCTAAAGGTTTTGAATTGTTGAACTACGTTGGTTGGATGGGAGGTTACAGAGACACAGTTCATGTTTGAGGCCCTGGTGGTATTAATACTCCTGTATCTAGACAATAGATGAACAATGATGGCATAATAACTGTGAAGATAAAGAGAACTTGAAAACTTCAATTCCATTATTCTGTGTGACCACTTGGATTTGTTATTTGGGTTTAAAGTTTAAAACAGTGAAACAGTTTGAATGCAAGGTGAAATATTTTTGTTTGATAGTTTTACATTTTCTAATGTCAAAACAACTTTTAGTTTTGTGGACAGACTTCAGATATGAGCTAGGCCTGATTTCATAAAGACTTACCAGGGTTTGGGACAAACACTAAAACCTGTGACGTGGAGCAGTTGGAATCCCTGAGCAGAAAGCTGGCAAGTTTTAATTCATACATGACATATCTCAGTTACCTTGTATAATACCTTTATTTCAGTTGGAATTATTCTTGTTTAAATGCAATTAATTAATTAATTAAGTGGATAAGGTAGGGGGTTCCTGGGGAAAGAAAACCAGGCATGGCTTTCTTGACATAAGTGAAGCTATTTTTGGCCTAAATCATTGTGTGACTAAGTCTGGCTGCAATGCTTGCCCTTGAACATGTCTCAGTAGTTAATGATCTTAAGGGGATAAAAGAGTGAAGAAACAAGCTACTGTTATAAGGCAAGAGAAGTAACAACAGTAAAAACAATATTGTTAGTTGTAGAGGTTCCCAGTTCTATCCAGTGGTAAAGGTTAGCTTGTGCTGAATCACCACATCAACTGCAACCTAAGGGGTGACGGTTTTGATCTTTTCTGACCCTTGGATTTCAGTTCATTACAGCTTGGACTCTGTAGACTGCCTGAACCCCTTGGAGAAGGCCCTTCCTTCTTTCTTCTGATCCTTGACTTGGTTGTGTCTTTTGGCTTGACATCCACCAAGAAGTGAATCTAGTTTTTGAGTAACATAATATTATCGTTCATTACTGTGAAACGCCAACATGTTGGTGTAATTTTTTCCCCTTAAAATTAATGTAGTTAAACAGGATGAACTCATTACATTTTTGGGTATGTAATCTTTATTTTGTTATTTCTTCATTTTACTGACATGTTTTATACATACAAAATTCAATCAATTAAAAATATACTGTCAATTTTTCTGGCCATTATCAATTTGATTTCATGATTATTACTGGAAAATGTTTGTTGTATAGAGAGTTAGGAATTTAGGTCAGCTCCAGACATCAAATAAAATAGGTATGTCAATGATCATGCATTAAAAAAATTAGCCAGTAATCCCCTATCATTATCAAAATCCAACCAAGTGGTACATTTTAGGCTCTAGATTTTCCAGTACTTGGTCAGATCCAGCAGGGAGAAGGGCATTTGATAGTACTATTCACTTATTCCTCTAGAAAATAAGGTAAAGCAAGAGAGAGGAAACAAAATTATTAAAGATTAAACAATAACAACCACCACCCCAGTTATAAAGTATGAAGAGAGATTTTGTTAACTGGGCTAGCAGAAAATAAAGCACAACAGCTTGCAGAAGTTTACAGCCTTACTTCATCTAGAAAAGAACTGCCACAGGTAGAATGAGGATATTCTGGAAGGCTTGATAATTTGGGAGCTCCAGGGCCAGCCTATGGTGGTCACAGACTCTGCTAGCAACTTGATGACAATTCTAGGAGGTAAGAGTGCCTTCTTTCTGCTACCGCCTCAGAATCCCTCAGGTCAGTAATAAGTGAAAACGTGATTTTGTTTCTTCATTCTTCTTGAATTGTAGGCAGCAATTCTGGAAAATCTTTCACCACTTTGTCTAAGATTTCTCCCACTGTATCCTTTTCTCCACATGGGGAGTACAGTAGAGGAGAGAGGATAAAAGGCTCATCTGGGTGAGTTTTAATCTTTTCATACTTGGATAAATTACTTTCTCTTCATTTGAGAAATTGAGAGAATTATAGTGATAACAGTTAACATGGTATAGTGAAAACTCATTCTGCTTCAGAAGAATCTATGCCTGTATTACTTTAACCTTCACAACAACCCTATGAAGTCACAACTGTTTTTAATCCTTTTAAAAGAAAGGAAACTAAAGTAACCTGCCTAAATTTGTGATAGGCCCCTCTTAATCACACGACTCTGCTTAACAAGTAGAGAGGTTGAGAGGATTAAATAAAAGCATGTAAAACTCTTAGATTAGTGCTGACAGTGTTGAATTTTGCCTTGAGGCCTGCTATCCTGGAAAATAGTCAAGGTTAAAGAAATCTTTCTACCCTTTGTGTTCTGGAAAACAGTTTAGAGCAAAGAATGATCCTTCCCCATAGATTTACATAAGACTCTTGAGTGCTCACTTGTTTACCTGTGATAAAGGCCAAACAGCAGGGATGCTTCAAATTCCTATTCTTTTTCTCATAATGAGTTGAACTGTTTTGTCCCCACTGATCAGTCAGAACAAAGTTTGTTAAGCAAACTTTGATTAGGATTCTCAATCTTCCCTCAATCTCTTCTACTTTTTTTTGTTTGTTTTTTGAAAGTTTTGAGTTTAGGTTTATTTGGGGCACAATGACTGCAGCCCAGGAGACAGCACCTCAGATAGCTCTGAGAAACTGTTCCAAAGAGGCAGGGAGGAAGGTCAGCATATGTGTGATTTGGTGAAGGGGGAAAATATGCAATCAAGCACGTATTTTTCCAGACGCTTTCTGCTAGTCACTAGAAGCAGTCATTACTATGAACAGTTTAGTGCTTTTCTAGATAGGAGGCGATACAAGAATTGAAGCCCCTCTACTTTGACCTGTCCTCAGTATAACTTAGCTTGCAGCCCTTCCTTAACAGCTTCTTCTGAAAATAGGTTGACCTCAGGGTAACACATTCTCTGAACTATCAAATCAGTCACTCCAGCACTTACCTCTCACTCTCCCACTTTACATTCTTTGTAGCCTTGTTTACTCCTCCCTCTAAAAGAATAGCACAGTTTACCTAATCTCTGAGATACTTGCACTTGTCTTATTTTCAGGGAATCCTCCCTATCACATGAAGACCCTCCCCCTATGACCATAAACTTCTTCCACTGCCACCTCCCATCCCTGAAATAATCCTTTCACATGAAGCTTCTCCTTGACTAAGTCTGGATTTATTTTTTTAGCAGTCCCTAAACATAGTAAGTACTCAGTAAATATTAGCTACTATTATTATATTTCCTTGTATCCTCTTCCATTGTCCTGTGCTAAAACTTTGCTGGTATAAGCAGGAAGCAATGGAGGAAACCAACTTTCTCCTTGTACCTGATGGGTCTATATTAATCTTAGTCCCCAAAGGAAGCGGATTAATCAAATCTGGGTATTTTGAGCAGGATATATCTATAAGGGAGACTAGTTACAAATGTTTGGCTGGTGGAGGAGAACCACAAGTAATAATAGCAATAGAGTATTTACCTTCTCTGGATCTGAGAGGACTGAAGAGGCAGATGCTGCCAGAACCTGGAAGGAAAGAGTCATGTGGACCAAGCCAATCTGAGAGCAGCATTGACCTTCAGTCAATCAAACGACCCAGCCAACCTCGATCAGGGAATAGATATCTCACCTTACTGTCCTCTCTCCCTTGGATCTTCTGCTGTGGCATTCTCCTGACTAAATCCAACAGGAATGCAGGGACACAGGAACCCTGCTAATATAATTCACACAAATGAGCCACAAGGGCCAGAAAGTTAGATGGAAGAGGGCGGAGATCTGGAGGGACAAATGGAAAACGTCTGTAACAAAGAAGTTCGCAGGTTTCTGTGTGTTGTCGGTTGGGTCCTTGGAAACCAGACTCTGAGACCAATTGTCACGTGCAGAAGGTTTATTAAGGATTTCATTCAGGAGACACAACTTTAAGGAATTGAGGGAGGCAAAACTCCAACAGAGGGAGAAACTGGCTCATGATGCAGGTGCAACCCAATGCCTCAGCCTGCACTATCAGGATTTCTGAAACTGGCATGGTTTTTCAGAGTCATCCCTAAACTGAGACCTTGGAGGCAGCCCTTTTCACTATGTGTCAGCTAGATAGATTATGACCTGAGGCTAAGGCTTGGGGCAGACACCAGGGAGCAGCTTTCTGGAGCAGGCTGTCCTGTGTATCTGTCACCAGGTCTCTCAGTGTTTGCAGAGAGGCATGTCTGCACTGGGATGTGGCTGAGCCTACCACGGGACTGTACACCATCTGAAGGACAGTGACCTCTGTTGCTCTTGTATCTTAAGCAGCTAGCGTAAGTGTGTCTCTAGTGGTTCAAGAAGAAAGGCACCTTAAAACCGAGTGGTTGAGCATAGGTGATAGCTGCTCAAAACTTCGAAATCTTGTGGGTCATCACATAAAAAGGGAGAAATCTCATTGTCCTGCAAACCAGTTTGAACTTGTTCACTTATTGGACAATCCTTACTTTTTCACGGGGCTGAACATAGATCCCTAACCATTAAAGGTTTTAAATATCCTTCAAAAGACGGGCTCTCAAAATTTAAGGGACCCAAGAAAAAGATGATGAGATCAAACTTCATTCTCAAGGAAGTCATTTTTTCTTCCTGGAACATAACCCCTTTTGCCATAGCAAATCATACAGATAAGCTTCTGTATGCTTATGATATAATTTTTTTAAGTTGAAGTACAGCTGATTTACAGTATTGTGTCAATTTCTGCTGTGTAGCAAAGTGATTCAGTTATATATATATACACACACACACATTCTTTTTTAATATTCTTTTCTATTATGGTTATCATAAGATATTGAATATAGTTCTCTATACTATACCTTGTTTATTTATTTTGTACATAATAGCTTACATCTGCTAACCCCAACCTCCCACTCTATCCATCCGCTAAACCCTCCCTCTTGGCAACAAGTTTGTTCTCTATTTTTGTCTGAGCCAAGCTGCTTTCAGGATCTTAATTTCCCAAGCAGCGATCGAACCCAGGCCCACAGTAGTGAAAGCACAGAGTCCTAACCACTGGACAACCAGGGAACTCTCCATGGGTCTGTTCTTTATGTCCATGAGTCTGTTTCTACTTCATAGATAGGTTCATTTCTGTCATATTTTAGCTTCCACATGTAAGTGACATATGATAAAGTTTTAACAGCACATCTTATGAGAAGAGTCTTGATAAGCCATCACTTCCACCAGGTTCTACCAGAAAGAATGGCTCAAGTTCCGATCGCTGCCTCCCGTGGTCCTCACCAGAATTCAAACAGCCCCGTGCAGAGGGGCAGGTTATGCAGGTGCTTGGCTGTACATTTTGCAGCTAATTCACTCTGGCAGGCATGTCAGGAAACGATGCTGTTCAGAATCAAATGTTCCACAGGAACATTACTGGACTGGACTTTTTCTATGGCTGAGTGGCAAAACTGATGATACCTACTCTGAAAATTTTCCAGGCCAAATTTAACGTGTACCAGGCTCTGGCCAAACGTTCTTGCTAGGAAGATGAGTCCTGTGCAAGGACTGCAATTCTGTAGGTTTGTGTGCTTCTCTGGGGACGTCACGCAAGTACCAGAATAGAAGCCAAGGTGTTTTGTGAGGGAAAATTTTGGCTTTGGCTCAGGTATTCTGAAGCTCATCTTCCCTCAGAGCAGAGAGTTTGGAACAGGGTATTTTGCGGGTTTTTTTTTTTTTGTTGTTGTTGTTCCCCAAGCAGAGACTGAACCTGGGCCATAGCAGTGAAAGCCCAGAATCCTAATCACTAAGCCGCTAGAGAAGCACCTGAGGTAGCATTTTCAATCTGCTTTACAGAGTGTCTGCCTTGCTGCCTGCTTCCTTGATGCACAAGATTTATGTGTCAGCAGCATAAAATCCCAACACTACCCTCTGGTTGGAGAATGACCTTGACCTGTCAATTACTTTACTCTTCAAAAACTAAGCCTAGACAAGTGACATTTAGTGAAGATTAAGGGACATGTTACTCATCTACTTTTTGGTGACTTTTAAGATCTGTCCTGGTATCACATTAGATCATGGTTGAGTTGTCTATTTATGTGACATTAACTGAGTCCTCTCCAGAATCACTGCTATGCTCTATCTTTTAGAGAGGGCAGGGATCAAATTTTGCTATAAAGCCTTTGAAGTTGTAGACTAAAACATCTAACAATGTCTTCAACATAAGACATTGTATGATGGTTTTATTTTATTTTAGAGTTTAGTATTAGAGGAAAAATCCCATCTAAAAACTGGCTTCCAAACTTGCCATTCTAACAACACATTCTATAGCTCTTATTTCTCTGGTTGGCAAAAATAGAATAATCATGCCCAAATAACATGTTAGCCTTTGGGGCCAGAGTATATGCTTCCCCCTCCTTTTTATGACTTTAGTATTATAGTTCTATCCCAATAAGTGTGTTCTATATGCATCTCTTATTAGAAGTTACTGTAAGACCTAAATTTATTTTTAGAAAAAGTAGTGCTATGAATTTATATTACCATAAAATGCTTCCATTAAAAAACAACATTATGTTCATATGAATAAATAAAACAACAACAAAAAACTATACCCAGGCAAGGAAAAAGATTTTAAAAATAAGAAAGTCTGAGAAAGAAAGAGTAAAAGGACTCACTGTTTATTTTTTCATTTATCCATTCTTTTTGTTTTGCCCACATTGTGCAGCATGTGGGATCTTAATTCCCCAACCAGGACCTGAACTTGTGCCCCTTCATTGAAAGTGCAAAGCCTTAACCACTGGACCACCAGGGAAATCCCATCATTTATTCATTCTTAAAGTTATTCCTGGACTTCCAAGGTGGCTCAGCGATAAAGAATCTGCCTGTAATGCAGGAGATGTGGGTTCAGTTCCTGGGTTGAGAAGATCCCCTGGAGAAGAAAATGGCAACCCATTCCAGTATTCTTGCCTGGAAAATCCCATGGACAGAAGGGCCTGGTGGGCTACAGTCCGTTAGGTTGCAAAAGAATCAGATACTACTTGGTGACTATACAATAACAACAAATTCATTCCTAGCAGTTGAAGTTCAGGTAAATTTATCGATTCTCTAAATGTAGTAGTAAACATATGCTAAACTTCATGTTGGAGGCTGGCACCTGCACCCTTTTGGGAGATTCCAGGAGAGACAAAAGTGGGGAAAAGAACGAGAGTGGGGAGGGCAAGGGTATCTTACACCCACTCAACATGCCTGCCCACCAACTTAAGCTACCTTAATGGGTCAGTCCTGACTTTTCTTGGCCTGGTTCAGAACTGATATAATCCTGTGAGGGCAAGGGTTTTTACCAGGCCCAATGAACTCAGATTTTTATATTAAATATTTGGGGAATGAATAAATACATAAATGAGAAAATGAGTCAGTGTTATAGGTATCCACTATGATGATGGCAATCCAAGTCTCCCAGGGCCTGAACTCCTGCCTTCAATCCCAAGCTTCTTTTGCCAGGAGATAGTAGCCCAACTTGGGAGACCCTGGGAAGCAGTTGCCTCAGTGGGTTGTAGGTCTTGGAAAGGTGATTCACATATTTTCTACACCCAAATTTCACTCCTATAAATATAACATTGGTTATGTTTTAGAATACTGTGCTCTTTAGACCATTCATAAATTTCTAACATTCATTTCCCCTAATTTTTCATAGTTGGATATAAGACACTGTAATGTAAACAATATCTTGGGTCTTCTGAAGCTTTGTGATAAAATCATATACATTAAAAAAAAAAATCATGACATTGGGAAATCATTCTAATCCAATGGTTCTCAAACCTTTTTTTTTTTCTTTTTGTTCTCAAGGCTTGCGAGATCTTAGTTCCCTGACCAGGGATTGAACTTGTGCCTCTTGCAGTGGAAGCCCAAACCATTGGGCCAGGGAAGTTCCCCCAATGGTTCTCAAACTTCCTTGTGCATCAAAATCACCCAGAGGGGCTTGTTAAAGTTCACATGGCTGGGCCCAACTTTCAGAATTTCTGATTCACTAGATCTGGGGTGAGGTGCAAGAATTTGCATTTCTAACAAAATGATGCTGAAGCTGCTAGTCTAGGGATCACACTTTGAGAAAGACAGGTCTTTAAACCAACTTTCTTTACCCAAGCATCTGCCTGTTGTGAGTCTGTGGTGGCTTCTGCCCTGAAATGTGGTAAGCAAATGTGTAGAATGGCCTCAGAAGTGTGAGACTGACTAATCTGGTGACTGACCTGGATTATCTGCAACTGCTGGCTGGTTGCAAAATAGAGCAATTAAGGATTAAAACATAAATCACAGGAAATTAATATGAAGCACAATTGAGAATAAAACCCATAAAATTGCTGGCATTCCTCTGTTTTGGTCATACACGTGCATCCTGCTTTGCATTGCTGTTCTACCCAAGATGGATGAGACCACACCCAGAACAAACAAAGGACCGTCTCTGCCATCAGAGGATGATGAGGTCATAGGCAGGCAAGAGAATGGAAGTAGATTCAGTGACATAAGATCACGGTGCTGGTCATAAAGAAAAATGCCATTGTATTAATTTAATAAATATACTTTCTCAGCCTGAGGCATAGTGGACATCTGAATTTCTATTGCCTCCAAAGAATGATTTTTTAATCCCAAAATAATTTCTCTCTGAATGTTTCTTACAAGTCAAAACTTTGTAAGACTATTTCATAAGAATTCATTATTGATTTAGAATAAAAGCATGAAGCATATGATAAATATGAATTTGAAATATAGGTTGGTGAAGTGGAAACAAGCTTAAATTTTATAATGCTGATTAATAATTTATTTTACATCTTAGAAATTTATATTTGGATTTCTTCTTATATACACTCATTTAAAATATTTGAGTTGATTAGCACCAAGTAAAATGAATTGATATAAAGTCTGGAAAACCTGGTTGGATTGACTGGATAAAAATTAGTTTGAAAATCTTTTTATTTTGTCCCTTCCATGAGGTCACACAGTCACTTTTCATGTCACAGACTTCCCGGATGGTTACTTATTCCTTAATGTTTTCTTTGACTAATCAGAGAAAGATGACAGTTTCTTTTTTATTTATCCTACTATAATCTCAGTGTTAATTATGCAAATCTGCTCCACCTACTATTCATAATGATTGCATTGATGCATATAAGTTAAGGTGAATTGATTTAAATAAAATTGATTTAAATTTAAATTACTACCCAAGAAGACAGAATGTAATAGCTTCAACTGCAGCTTCCTACTCTTATTTGATTCAGCTACAATACAGTTTTCAACTGGTAAACAGATAGTTTCATTTTTAGAAGGCCTATGCCATGGGGTCTCTAACAGTCGGACAGACTGAGCGACTTCACTTTCACTTTTCTCTTTCATGCATTGGAGAAGGAAATGGCAACCCACTCCAGTATTCTTGCCTGGAGAATCCCAGGGATGGGGGAGCCTGGTGGGCTGCCGTCTATGGGGTCACACAGAGTCAGACACGACTGAAGTGACTTAGCAGCAGCATGCTATACATTTCAAGCATTGACTGATTTTGATAATTTCTAAAATTATTTTTACTGTTTAATCAGGAAAAAGAAGCATTTGAAACACAGACGCAAATTTACTGAAAGGGTTAAACACCTCTGAGTCAATAGTTTTATCATGATTTTGTGTGATGTATATCACAATATGTCAGTATATCAAACAAACACAAAACAATGTACACGTCGGTAAATGTTTTATTTGATTAAAACAAAACATGCTGAAAAATTTCTAAAGACACACAAAAACATTGAAATTCACAAAACTTTCACCCCCCATTCCCTGACTCCCTGGGACTAGGGTATAGCACAGGAGTAATGAAGACTCAGGTTTGCAATGATTCCTTTGCAGAAATTAACATAGATGACAAATGTCATGCTGTCGAATCTAATCTTGCTTAAAGAAGAAAAAGAAGGCTGCAGCTTTAGAGTCTTGGATTGGTTTGTGTTCAAGGTCATGAAGTAGGTGAGTTTAGAAGCTTAGAACTAGCACAAAAAGCATATTAATGTAGCTAAGCAGTAATATGGTGTGCCATCCCCACTGTGGATTGGTGCTGATCACCTTGTGTAGGAAGGGCTATATTGTTCTCTATATACTTAAAGTATATGACCTTTGAAAATTATTATTTTTCCTTAGAAGGTAGCTTGTGTGTGTGTGATTTAATACTCACCTCTGAAAGGCAACCCACTCCAGTATTTGTGCCTGATGAATTCCATGGACAGAGGAGCCTAGCAGCCTGCAGTCTCTGGGGTCTCAAAGAGTGGACATGACTGAGTGAATCTCTGTCTGTCTGTCTGTCTGTCCAGGATGCTCTAGAATGTGTGTTGCTTCAGTCATGTCCAACTCTTTGTGACCTTATGGACTAAGCCTGCCAGGCTCTTCTGTCCATGGGGATTCTCCAGGCAAGAATACTGGAGTGGGTTGCCATACCCTTCTACAGGGGATCTTTCCGACCCAGGGATTGAACTCACATCTCATGTCCCCTGCATTGGCAGGTGGGATCTTTACCACTAGCACCACGTGAGACGCCCATGCTCTAGAATAGTGAAAGCTATATCTTCAGGTTACACCAGGAGTCCAGGTCTTGAAATACTGAAGCTCATACTAGGCTGTCCTGGATTAACTCAAACATATAACTGCTGCACATTGATTGAACTTAAGAGATTCAAAATTTTTTCCTTAGCAAAATATTTATAAACAATCTTTCAGGGTGAGTTAATTGTGCAGAACAAATGTTACCTAAGCTGCTAACAAATGCTTAAGTATTACCTCCTAACAGGTTCCCACAATGACCCTGAAAAATTAGCTTCATTTTTCAGAGGTAGAAGCTGAGGCTCAGAAAGGCTAAGTAACTTTCCTTAGTTCCCCCAACGGTAAGTAAGTGGTAGAGCGAAATTAGGCCCTTGTCAGTCTGGGTCACGAGCCTGCACTCTGTGTGTTTGTGATACTTTGAAAAAAGAAAACCTCATCAGTGCTGGGGCACATTCTGCTCAGGGTGGCTGTTGTTGTCTTTGAGGATTAATGTTCTTTTAGTTCTTTTAAAAAGTGGGTAAACTTGAAACCAAGGGTAGTCATAAGTTAGACCCCTTGAACAGTAACTTGCTAAATAAGTAGCCCTGTAATGTGCCTTGATTGTTCCTGCACGCTGCATACTCACCAAGCTTCATGTAGCTTAGACAATACACAAGACTCCTTTAACTGCCCGCTATGGCTAACACCTCTGAAGCGTGGGTTGCTATAGCAATGGTAGCTTAAATTGTTTTTCAGGGAGGTGGAGCTAGCCTTGCCCAGGTCAAACAGCTCAAGACTCTACCTGGGTCTGCCTGAGGTGCCAATGGATGACTTTTTAATGCCAGTTGTCCAAAACGCTACCCTCAGATCATGCTAACACTGCCATTTTCTGAACATGCATCCTATGAAGAAGCATGGCACTCATATAGGCCTGCACAGAACACCCATCATTTTACCTTTTCTTGCCTCCAAGCATCTCTCTCCACACCTCAGACCACCCCGCTTCCTTGTCCCATAAATATTCTGAGCCCCTCACCTTCAGGGGGACAGATGGGAGATTTGTTGTCCTATCTCCTTGCTTGGCTACCTTGTAAATAAACCTTTTCTCTGCTGCAGACTTTAACATCTCAGCATTTGACTTGCTGTGTTTTGCACAAACCTGGTTCAGTAACAAACTGTCTTCTGAAGGACTGTGGGCCTTTGATGACAGATGTTCAGCCAGATCATGTTTTTGGGTGCCACATCTCAGGAAAGTGGAACCTCTCAGAAAAGAGCAACAGAACTAGCAAGGGCATGGAACGGTTTCTGTATGAAGCAAGTCTAAGAAACTCAAGACTGTTCCCTTCCCACTGATATCCCCAACTCTCAGCCCTGCCAGAGTCAACAAAAGATGGGAGAAGAATTACTATTCTTGTGAGTTTTAGGATTTGTTATTTATTTGGCTCTTCCTTTAACTAGGTATGTAGGACGTGAGTAAGCCTAGTTACATCACTGATCTTGGTTTTCTTATCAGTAAGATGGATTCTGGATTTCCAGGGAACAATATATACACCAAGGCAGTACAGAGTGGCAGTTTGGAGCACTGAATCTGGAACCAGGTCATCTGAGTTTGTAATAGAGTTCTCAACTGACTTCTCAATTCTTAGATCCTTGTTCTATAAAAGAGGGTAATAGTTTTTATTTCATTGGGTTGGGGTAACAGTGGATTAGTATGTATAAGCTCTTTAAAATCGTGCTTATGGGCAAGGTAGTCACTCAGTCATGTCTGACTCTTTGTTACCCCATGGATTGTAGCCCACCAGGCTCCTCTTCATGGGATTCTCCAGGTAAGAATACTGGATTGGGTTGCCATTTTTCTCTCCAGAGTGTCTTCCCAACTCAGAGATCAAACCTGTGTCTCCCACTTTGCAGACAGGCTCTTTACCACCTGAGCCACCAGGGAAGCTCCCAGAATAGCACTTAGCACTTAGTAAACTCTAAACAAATGTTAGCTATTAACACTACGGGTTTCTAGTACAGTTTCAAGGTCCAACTTTATACAATGGAGACTATTTAGACAAGTCATCAACTTGGATCCTTTTTCTTGGTCTCTCCAAGCTTAAGAGGCTCAGGAAATAACAATTCTTTTTGTGACCCCATTCTGTTCTCTTGTCCAATCAGGCATCCCCCAGCTCTAAGCTATTGTCAGGGCAGGGTTTCAAGCAGGTGGAGGCAAGAGTTGGAGCAAGAGAAGAAGGAGGAAGAGGGTATTAAGGCCGGATGAAGGGCTGAGTATTATTAATAGTACAGGTTGTGTATAATTTGGCAAACACTTACGTACTAATACGTGTGAAGCTTGTTTCCCTTATGCAGAGTCAACACTGATAATGAGCTTGGACAGCTGGAGGTATCACCCTGCCAGGCAGGTCCCAGGTTTCCTCTGCCACCACCCGTCTTCCTCCTACCTTCCTGCATTCTGTTATTCTTCGTTTCCCATCAACACTAGCCCTCAACACTACCTACATGCCATAATGTCAAGTGAGGTGTCCAGATACCAGTGCAGAAATTGCCTGTCTCTATTCCGCCTCCAGAGAGGAACTTCATGAGTCAAGGCATTTCCAGAGCTGGACTCATCCTCTTGAAAAGGGTGAATGAGATGAGATCATTCTAAAGTTGAAATTTTATCAAAATACAACATTTTAAAGCTCTCCTTGAAAGAAAAGTCCTATGGGATATTCCTTTAGGTATACTCAAGTTCAAATGTCATTATAGACAGATAATTTAAATTATGATCTACATCTTAATTTAAAAAGTACTCCTTAATTTTGAGTATATTTGTCTTAAAACTTTGAAATTTAGGAATGAAAAAGTCTTTTGAGACCTTTCAGCTCCATGTCAGCATGTTAATTTATTTTTAACTGGAGGATAATTGCCTTACATTGTTGTGCTGGTTTCTGCCATACAACAAGATGAATCAATCATAAGTGTACATATGCCCCCTCCCTCTTGAACTTCCCTCCCACCCCCTACCCCATCCCACACCTCTAGGTTGTCACAGAGAATAGTATTGAGACATATACATTACCATTACATTACTTGTCAAGCTGTCCTCAGGTGAATTGCTCTAAACATTGATTCTCAAATTTTAGCACATATCAGAGTCCCCAGTCGGGCAATCTCCCACAGGTTAGGCTTCCCTGGTGGCTCAGTGGTAAAGAATCCGCCTGCCAATGCAGGAACTCACATTTGATCCCTGGGTTGAAAAGATCCCCTGGAGAAGGAAATGGCAACCCACACCAGTATTCTTGCCTGGGGAATCCCATGGACAGAGGAGCCTGGCAGGCTATAGTCCATGCGGTCACAAAGAGTCAGACATATCTGAGGGACCAAACAACAAAATACATTTTCATGTGTCAAATAGGTAGCTACTGGGAAATTGCTGTATAAACACAGGAAGCTCAACACTCGTCAGCATTTTTTTAGATGAGGGAACTGAGAAGAAGTGAGGTGAAGATGCTTGCCCTTGTTTATGGGGCTCATTAGCAGAGCTGGGGCAAGAACAGAATTCTCAGTCAAGAATTATTTACTTTAAATCACAGAGGACTCTTCCTTGAAATTAATAGCATTGCACTGCAAAGCATTCCAGAATGGAAGGACAAGTGAAACTAGTTGCATCCTCAGCTCAGCAGGAGTGGTGGTTAAGGATGTGGCCCGGGGCCTGACTGGTAGGGTGGCAATCCTGTCTTCCTCCTTCCTAGCAGTGTGATCATAAGCAAGTTATCCCATCTCTCTTTGAAGTCACAGTTAACCTGATTGTAGATGTTTTAATGTATTAGGGGCAGAATCAGTAGTGAATGCGTGTAAATCAGGAACCATTTATGTATTTGGGTGTTTAGTACTGTTAAATACTGTTTCTGAAAGGCACATTATGAGTATCTAGTGCAGTGATAGTTTTTAGCTTTGCTAAATCAAGACATTTAGGTATGTCTACATCCTGGATCCTTTTCTAGGTGTCTCCCAACTAAGAGTCTTGAGAAATCAGAATTTTCTTTCTAACTGCATCTTGTCCCTACCTGAGTCCAAGCAGATACTCCCCTGACTCTATAATCCTGAGGAGAGAGACTTGGTCAGAGTATAGTGTCAGCTGTATCTCAGTGCCAGTCCAGTGCCAGAAAAAGAAATATTGATGAAAGGTTAATACTATGACATCTCTGGGATTTTGATATAGAAATGCTTCCCTGGTGGCTTAGACAGTAAAGAATCCATCTGCAATGCAAGAGATTTGGATTTGACCCCTGGGTTGGGAAGATCCCCTGGAGAAGGGAATGACTACCCACTCTAGTGTTCTTGCAGTAGCTTAGACAATACACAAGACTCCTTTAACTGCCCGCTATGGCTAACACCTCTGAAGCGTGGGTTGCTATAGCAATGGTAGCTTAAATTGTTTTTCAGGGAGGTGGAGCTAGCCTTGCCCAGGTCAAACAGCTCAAGACTCTACCTGGGTCTGCCTGAGGTGCCAATGGATGACTTTTTAATGCCAGTTGTCCAAAACGCTACCCTCAGATCATGCTAACACTGCCATTTTCTGAACATGCATCCTATGAAGAAGCATGGCACTCATATAGGCCTGCACAGAACACCCATCATTTTACCTTTTCTTGCCTCCAAGCATCTCTCTCCACACCTCAGACCACCCCGCTTCCTTGTCCCATAAATATTCTGAGCCCCTCACCTTCAGGGGGACAGATGGGAGATTTGTTGTCCTATCTCCTTGCTTGGCTACCTTGTAAATAAACCTTTTCTCTGCTGCAGACTTTAACATCTCAGCATTTGACTTGCTGTGTTTTGCACAAACCTGGTTCAGTAACAAACTGTCTTCTGAAGGACTGTGGGCCTTTGATGACAGATGTTCAGCCAGATCATGTTTTTGGGTGCCACATCTCAGGAAAGTGGAACCTCTCAGAAAAGAGCAACAGAACTAGCAAGGGCATGGAACGGTTTCTGTATGAAGCAAGTCTAAGAAACTCAAGACTGTTCCCTTCCCACTGATATCCCCAACTCTCAGCCCTGCCAGAGTCAACAAAAGATGGGAGAAGAATTACTATTCTTGTGAGTTTTAGGATTTGTTATTTATTTGGCTATTCCTTTAACTAGGTATGTAGGACGTGAGTAAGCCTAGTTACATCACTGATCTTGGTTTTCTTATCAGTAAGATGGATTCTGGATTTCCAGGGAACAATATATACACCAAGGCAGTACAGAGTGGCAGTTTGGAGCACTGAATCTGGAACCAGGTCATCTGAGTTTGTAATAGAGTTCTCAACTGACTTCTCAATTCTTAGATCCTTGTTCTATAAAAGAGGGTAATAGTTTTTATTTCATTGGGTTGGGGTAACAGTGGATTAGTATGTATAAGCTCTTTAAAATCGTGCTTATGGGCAAGGTAGTCACTCAGTCATGTCTGACTCTTTGTTACCCCATGGATTGTAGCCCACCAGGCTCCTCTTCATGGGATTCTCCAGGTAAGAATACTGGATTGGGTTGCCATTTTTCTCTCCAGAGTGTCTTCCCAACTCAGAGATCAAACCTGTGTCTCCCACTTTGCAGACAGGCTCTTTACCACCTGAGCCACCAGGGAAGCTCCCAGAATAGCACTTAGCACTTAGTAAACTCTAAACAAATGTTAGCTATTAACACTACGGGTTTCTAGTACAGTTTCAAGGTCCAACTTTATACAATGGAGACTATTTAGACAAGTCATCAACTTGGATCCTTTTTCTTGGTCTCTCCAAGCTTAAGAGGCTCAGGAAATAACAATTCTTTTTGTGACCCCATTCTGTTCTCTTGTCCAATCAGGCATCCCCCAGCTCTAAGCTATTGTCAGGGCAGGGTTTCAAGCAGGTGGAGGCAAGAGTTGGAGCAAGAGAAGAAGGAGGAAGAGGGTATTAAGGCCGGATGAAGGGCTGAGTATTATTAATAGTACAGGTTGTGTATAATTTGGCAAACACTTACGTACTAATACGTGTGAAGCTTGTTTCCCTTATGCAGAGTCAACACTGATAATGAGCTTGGACAGCTGGAGGTATCACCCTGCCAGGCAGGTCCCAGGTTTCCTCTGCCACCACCCGTCTTCCTCCTACCTTCCTGCATTCTGTTATTCTTCGTTTCCCATCAACACTAGCCCTCAACACTACCTACATGCCATAATGTCAAGTGAGGTGTCCAGATACCAGTGCAGAAATTGCCTGTCTCTATTCCGCCTCCAGAGAGGAACTTCATGAGTCAAGGCATTTCCAGAGCTGGACTCATCCTCTTGAAAAGGGTGAATGAGATGAGATCATTCTAAAGTTGAAATTTTATCAAAATACAACATTTTAAAGCTCTCCTTGAAAGAAAAGTCCTATGGGATATTCCTTTAGGTATACTCAAGTTCAAATGTCATTATAGACAGATAATTTAAATTATGATCTACATCTTAATTTAAAAAGTACTCCTTAATTTTGAGTATATTTGTCTTAAAACTTTGAAATTTAGGAATGAAAAAGTCTTTTGAGACCTTTCAGCTCCATGTCAGCATGTTAATTTATTTTTAACTGGAGGATAATTGCCTTACATTGTTGTGCTGGTTTCTGCCATACAACAAGATGAATCAATCATAAGTGTACATATGCCCCCTCCCTCTTGAACTTCCCTCCCACCCCCTACCCCATCCCACACCTCTAGGTTGTCACAGAGAATAGTATTGAGACATATACATTACCATTACATTACTTGTCAAGCTGTCCTCAGGTGAATTGCTCTAAACATTGATTCTCAAATTTTAGCACATATCAGAGTCCCCAGTCGGGCAATCTCCCACAGGTTAGGCTTCCCTGGTGGCTCAGTGGTAAAGAATCCGCCTGCCAATGCAGGAACTCACATTTGATCCCTGGGTTGAAAAGATCCCCTGGAGAAGGAAATGGCAACCCACACCAGTATTCTTGCCTGGGGAATCCCATGGACAGAGGAGCCTGGCAGGCTATAGTCCATGCGGTCACAAAGAGTCAGACATATCTGAGGGACCAAACAACAAAATACATTTTCATGTGTCAAATAGGTAGCTACTGGGAAATTGCTGTATAAACACAGGAAGCTCAACACTCGTCAGCATTTTTTTAGATGAGGGAACTGAGAAGAAGTGAGGTGAAGATGCTTGCCCTTGTTTATGGGGCTCATTAGCAGAGCTGGGGCAAGAACAGAATTCTCAGTCAAGAATTATTTACTTTAAATCACAGAGGACTCTTCCTTGAAATTAATAGCATTGCACTGCAAAGCATTCCAGAATGGAAGGACAAGTGAAACTAGTTGCATCCTCAGCTCAGCAGGAGTGGTGGTTAAGGATGTGGCCCGGGGCCTGACTGGTAGGGTGGCAATCCTGTCTTCCTCCTTCCTAGCAGTGTGATCATAAGCAAGTTATCCCATCTCTCTTTGAAGTCACAGTTAACCTGATTGTAGATGTTTTAATGTATTAGGGGCAGAATCAGTAGTGAATGCGTGTAAATCAGGAACCATTTATGTATTTGGGTGTTTAGTACTGTTAAATACTGTTTCTGAAAGGCACATTATGAGTATCTAGTGCAGTGATAGTTTTTAGCTTTGCTAAATCAAGACATTTAGGTATGTCTACATCCTGGATCCTTTTCTAGGTGTCTCCCAACTAAGAGTCTTGAGAAATCAGAATTTTCTTTCTAACTGCATCTTGTCCCTACCTGAGTCCAAGCAGATACTCCCCTGACTCTATAATCCTGAGGAGAGAGACTTGGTCAGAGTATAGTGTCAGCTGTATCTCAGTGCCAGTCCAGTGCCAGAAAAAGAAATATTGATGAAAGGTTAATACTATGACATCTCTGGGATTTTGATATAGAAATGCTTCCCTGGTGGCTTAGACAGTAAAGAATCCATCTGCAATGCAAGAGATTTGGATTTGACCCCTGGGTTGGGAAGATCCCCTGGAGAAGGGAATGACTACCCACTCTAGTGTTCTTGCCTGAAAAATCCCATGGATGGAGGAGCCTGGCAGGCTACTACTGTCCACGGGGTCGCTAAGAGACAAATACAACTGAACAACTAACACTTTCACTTAAACACTTTCAGTGCTGTGAGAGCTCTAGGATTAGTATATTGAAATGCTTCATGTTGATATGCCAGAAAACAGCAAAATTCTGTAAAGCAATTATCCTTCAATTAAAAAATAAAAACAAATGGTTTGGGGTGATCATCTAGTTGGGACTGAAAATTAGGGAGCTTGAGCTGAAATTGTGCTTGCTGTATGAAATGCGGGTAATTAAAAGTATCTGGCTAATGTCTCTTCATGGCAGTCCTTAAAATCACCAATCAATGAATATGTGAATAAATGAAGTGCTGAGTGAATTTGAATGAAGATGGTGGAGCTATAGCTTTGTTATAGTACACCCCAGCAGTGGAATACAACCTCCAAGCAAAACTGGGGAGGAAAAATGCTTAAAATGGGACCTGAGATGGACTAATCCAATATAAAGTGGATATTAATGTGTCACCTTTACCTGTGGACATCTTTAGGCTGTAGAAGTCTGTGTTATAATGGTTACACAAGAGATGCATTCAATGTCCTTGCAGGAAGACAAGCAACTTGAACCTGGCCTTTGACCAAAGATCTAGTTTAGAAAATCATATTGTAGAATGAACATACTTACTGATGAGACCATCATTATGTTTTCATTTTTCTTCACAGTGGAGTAAGAATAATGAGTTAACCATTTTACATCTTGATGTAAAGGAAACTCATATGTATAAATTATTACTGTTGAATCCAGAATGATCTGATGAAATAGCATATTTAGATACTTAAATGATAGTGCTGAGTTTTTAATTTATTTGATTGATTTGTTGAATTTTAAATTAATTTGAGTTTGTAACAGAACTGTGGGTTTTTTAATTCACTTGGGGCCAAAGGTTATATAGCTTCTCTTTGTTAACAAGCCACATCTTTCCTGGTCTCTACTTTTTTTTGCATTTATTTTTATTTCTATTTGGAAACTTGTCTGACTGGTCTTTGCCACTGAAGGCATCAGGTTGTGTGAAAGTCTTGGCAATCCTTGCCTGATGACTGCACAAATGACTAATTAAGTGTGAGCAAATTCTTGTTGGATAACTTCATCACATAGTTCCAGAGAATCACCAGTACATGTCGGTCATTAAAGGATCTTTTTTTCCTTTTAAATGACTGCCATACTTATTAAAATAGCAAATTGCTTTATTTTCTTTCCTTTCCAGAGGTTTTCATTTTTCTTAGAAGCTTGAAAATCGTTTCTTTCTTGATATTAGGGCCTTTTTTGGCAGGCATTGCTTTTTTGTTGGAGCTGAAATATGACTTGATTTATTTATATTGTTTCTGGGTTTGTTTCCCAACATAATTAATATTATCAAAACTGTTCTTGGAACAGAGCTTAATCCCTCAGCTTTTGTTTCTGATGCTAGGATGATTAGGTCTGGAGAAATACATTTAAAAAATAGTTGTGTGCCAGGCATAAGAGCCATAGTAGCATTCCTTAGCCTTCCTGCTTCTGCCCACATTTGTTTACATGTATATTCATCTGTGTCATCTCAGAAATAATCACCGTTCCTCCAGTCTAGAGAAAATTGGGAGGTCTCATTTCTGAGCTTCTTTCAACAAACAGACCATAAGATCCACTCACTGACACAAATTCTCTTTTCTAAGAAAAGGAAGTCACCACTTTTAACATGCCACTCCTTAGCCTCTCTTAGCTAGAATATTTAATAGAAATATCCTCATTGTAAAATCTTGGGTTCTTTCATAAAAGTAAGTTTCGGCAATGCTGTTTTCATTCCTTCTGTCTCTTCTTTCTTTTTAATCCCATGCCTAACTCTTTGTGACCAAGTAGGATTTTCAGGTCCCTTAGTAAAAATATTCTCAGTCTGGGATGCTGGGGTACTGGACCACAAAGATCTCAAGTAATGAATGTCATATTAGAACGTACATTCTACTGATGACAGATTGTGCAAAAAACAGTGCAATAGTGAGTTACTGTTGTGTTTTTTTTTTAACCGAAAGAGAGTACTCTTTTCTGTTTAAGAGCACTGAATTTCAAGTTGCTAAGGAACCACAGTTCAGTGTACAGGGGTTATTCTGTAAATTTGGCTCTTTCCTTAATATGCCTACATTTCATTTATTTTATTGTTCTTTCTGCCACAAAAGTTGGTTCTTTACTCTAAGATCGTCTTCTTCACATACCCCTTCTCTGGTCTCTAAAGAAAACCTGGGGAAAGGTCCAAGCCCAGGGACTGCAGAAAACAGACAAAGACGACGGGGAGGCTGGGGATTGGGTGAGTAGACCTGCCCTCCACCCTTCAGGGCCTTTCTTACTCATCTAGCTAACCCGAGTCCAAAACTTGGCCCTCACAGCTTCCTTTGGCTTCTGCACTTGACCTGAAGACCATCCTCTGGGCTGACTGCCTTAGAAGGCAATTGGTTATCCTCCTTGTTGGCCCATAGGGCGATTCTGCCACTGTGCCCGCTGGCCTAGCCTCATGGAAATCTGACAGGCCTGCCTTGCAGAGACATAACTGATTGGCTTCTTTCTCTTATTCCTTTTATTACACTCAGAGAGAGGCCCAGAGGAGGAGGAAGCCGAGGGGGTGGAAGTCGCCCTCTACAAGGCAGCTCTTGTGAAATTCTCTAGGCAGAGGAAACAGTACTGTGAGGGGTGTCATTCTCAGTCGTGCTGTCTGTCGCTGGCATGACAATTTAAACAGTACTGTTTCCCGGATCTGTTTGGGCTTGGTTTCCACTCTTGAATAATGCACGTGCCTGGTTCTTTGCAAGGGTGCCTGGGCTAGAGAGTTACAGGGTTCTCTAATTTTATGAGTCAAGCAGAGCCCAAGATGCACATTTTTAAATCTTGTCTTTTTGTTGCAAAAACAATATATCAACATTAAAGATCAGCTTTAATAATTATGATCTATTTTAGCAATACAAAAAATAAAAATTAGCCCTCATCTCTCATTTTAAAAAATTCTCAACTAAAGGATAATTGCTTTACAATGTTGTGTTGGTTTCTGCTGTACAACAATGTGAATCCGTTATAAATACTCCTACATCCCCTCCCTCTTGAGCCTCCTTCCCAATCCAGCCCCATCCCAGCCCGCCAGGCCATCTCAGAGCACCGAGCTGAGTTCCCTGTGCTGTGTCCTCATCTTTCATTCAGTGGGACAGAATGGGATGCTTTTTAGAATTATCCGGGAACTTTTCAAATCACGAAGCCCAGGTCTTACTCTAAACCAGATGAATGTGTCTGCAGTGGTGAGGCCCTAGCATCTGTATTTTTAATAAACTCTTCAGATGAGTTGACAATCACTTAAACAACCAGATTACTCTCTAACCAGCATAAGAAGTAATCTTTCCCTGTGACTCTCTCCCTGATCACATTTCCCTCCCAAGCCTTAAGGTAATCACTATTCTAATTTTGGTGTTTATTATCCCCATCCAAATATTTCAACTTTAATCACACATTATGTATGTTTGTACCCTTAAATAATATAGCATTTATAAGTTTTAAAAATATTGTGTAAGTGGAAATATGTGTATCTTTGTGAAACATTTCTTCTCAAGATTTATTCATATTGATACGTGTAGTTTGTTCATTTTCACTGCATAGTATTCTATTGTCTAAATATTAAAAAAATGTGAGGGGGACTTTCCCAAGAGTCCAGTGGAAGTCTTGGCCCTTCCACTGCAGGAGGCACAGGTTTGATTCCTGGTTGGGAAGCTGGGATCCCACATGCTTAAGGACATGGTCAAAAAAATTTTTTTTGAAGAGAGTGCTTGTACCATGTTAACAGAATTATTTTCATTTGCAGTTTATGGTCAAGGGTGCATATTTTAATAGTGATAATTCCATTATAACTCAATTTTGGTTCTTTTTCCATTTAATATTTTTTCTTTCCATTTTGTGTTGTATCATAAACTTCTTTCCATATTTTAACATGTTATAATGATAATTTAATTAACTATATAATTTTCCTTCAGGTTTATCCTAATTCACCTGAATATACCCTTAATATTTACTCCTAGTATCTTTTCAGGGGATGGAACTGGCAATGCAATAAGGAAGATTCGGATGTGAACAGCTTACTTGTCTGTTGAGTTTTTTCCCTGGAATAACTTCCCAGTAGGATTATTAAATCAAAGTCTTTGAACAATTTTATGATTCTTGATACATTTTATGATATTGCCTTTCAAAAACTCTTTTACCATCTCTTGGTTAACACTGGATGGTTTTGTTTCATGAGAGAATAGAGTGTTATGACCTCTTTTGGAGAAGTCATACTATTGGTTACAAACTCTTAGAACAAATCAAACACTGAAAAGTGTTCGTAGAACTGAATCTATTTTTTTTAAAAAGCAAAGCTAAACGGAATAACAAATACACAAGCAATAGTGAAAACAGTGGATAGTAAATTGATCCAGATGTGATTTAACAATGAGAATTGTTTCTTAAGTTGCCTAACCTCTTTACTAAACCTCAGTTTGCTCATCTATACAATGGGATTATAGTAAGAATGTTGATAGAAATGAGTAACACAACCGCATTTTTATAGTCTTTACCATATGCTAGGCACTATTCTAAATACTTTAGGTATAACAACATCTCTATGATATAGGCATTATTATTATTAGGCCTACTTTATAGCTGAGGAACCAAAGCACAGAAAGAGGTTAAGTGACTTTTCTAAGGTTGTGTGGTTAGTAACTGGCAGAGCCAGAATTCTAACTCAGAGAGTCTGATTCCAGAGTTTACACACATAATCTCTAAATAAATAATATAGTTCATATAAAAGACTTAATACAATGCCTGGCACATAGTAAGTACTTAATAAATGCTTGCTTTTATTTTTATTATTATATATTTTAAAAAGCCAACTAACTGGTATAAAGAGTGGCAGAACTGATTTAAAAACTCGAGAAGACAGAAATCAGGGACTGGAAGTTTCAGCAAGGTGACTTCTGACTGTAGAAACAGTGCACTCTTGGGTGTGGGACATGAAAAAGGAGAGGCTGAATGGCAATTTGTTAAGAATGTTGTACAAGAAATTTCTGCATTAGGTGAATGGCTGAGCTATATGACCTCTGAAAAGGCACTTTCCAACTACAGGATGCTATGACTACTAAGCCAGAATCTTATGTTCTTTATCCACACAATAAAACCTCATTTGTTTCAGTTTAATATTAGTTTTAAATATTAGTTTCAGTTTATGGAAACTTGTTGATGTCATTCTCATTGTAATTATCTGAATCATTTGCCGACAAGAGCATGGCTTTGTAGTTTGGGTAAGCCTTTGGCAGTCTCTTGTGTTGTAATGTTTGATGTGTTATAGCACCTGAACATTATAATGACAGGCGCTGGGGAGACTGACACATAAATGTGTGTGTTACTGTGCAGTGGTGGTCAGCCCTTCGAGGCAGGCATTTACAGGGTTACTGTCACTTGGCTAAATATCATTTGGAGTCAGTCATCTATAACTATCAAAAGAATGCATAGACCCATGAAATCATTGTGGCATTAAATGTTTACACTGAAAAATTATGAGACTTTTTGTAGATGTGAGTTGGTGTTTTATCTCGAATAGCACAGTTTGCACGTGACTCAGGGGAGTGGCAGTGAGTTTCTTGCTGGGAAGGGAACTACTCCCTTGATGGAAGAAATAGTTTTGCTCAAGTCTCGGGGAAGCCACACCTGACTTCATAATTTGCCTTCCCTTTGGATATTAGCCTAGGCAATATTTTGCCTTTACCACTGCATCTTAAGCAATCCTTTGGGAGAATACACAAGTTTCTATATCAACTTTATATAAGTTCTCCAAAAATGCTGCCAAAAATTTAAAAGGCATAGTTAATTACATTATGAAGATGTTGATATGTATATAAAGATGTTGATATGCCTATAAAGATGTTTGCTGTGGCATTCATAGCAAACACACTAGACTGGCTCAGAAAGTCAATACTTAGAAAATGATTTCTTCTTGGCTATATATTTTTGTCTTTGGTCTAAAGTTTAACATTGTGGGGAATGTGTAGTTACTATGGAGATAGATGAAAATAGGCATGGAGTTTAGCACATCAAACTGTCAACAAATTTACTATAAAAAAATAGGATGTGGATTCAGAAGGAAAGTAGACAAAAGCTGCCAACACAATATTATGAGGTTTAATCTATAATGTAAGGGGGATGTGAAAGCTGGAAAGCAGATAGAACTTTAGGCATTAGATTCTACAAAATCTTAAGCAATTTGAAATGATCATGTTTGGGTCATCATCACTGAAACACGATATATTTGCCTTATAAGGAAAATAACCTATTTTTATTTGGTGAGATTTTACTATTTTCAACATTAGTAATAATTCTCTTGAAACAGAGGTTGTTACAAGTTGAATTCTATTTATGGTGGCAACTTCATGCAAACGGCTCATGTATTTACGTGTATGAGTCTTTATATTCTGTGTTTGAGAAATATTGTAACTCAAGTTAAATAAAGGGAACAAATGCCATTTTGTTTTGAGTAAGCTAAAATTTGCTTTGTAATCTCACCAACAAATAATTCTGAGCATACATTTGGGGCATCTTACTTTGGGGAACTTCAAAGAGGATGGCAAGCTATCTGTCAGTAATTACAAGTGTCATTATTCTGTTATTCATAATGAGTCCAATAGGATGAGGGTGGTGTCTCCAGTCACCCAGGAACTTGAATTAGAACCCTTAGGACTTGAATGACAGCAGTAAGCAATCAGAGTCACTGCTTTTTTTGGAATGCAGGTAGCATTTCTGAAAGGAACATGTGTTATTTACATACATAAAGTAAATATTGAAAGATTGGCTTAGGCTAAAAATACCCAAAGTAAAGTTGTAGGAGAGGACAGTAAAAGAATGAGTTTGACTTTTCAAAACAGAAAAATTCCCTTTGTCATATCTGTTTAAGATGAAAGTCAATTTTTTGATTCAAATAAAACAGAAGGGAGCTGACAAACATAATTCAGTAGGGAGTTAACAAAGAAAAGTTTATCCAAGAAGTGACAAATGTATAGTATAGCCAAGAATAAATCTCAATTTAAAATATTGTTCTTAAGCAAATTATACTTTGACAACATCTTGCTACATTTCAGATTGTATGTTTATAAGAATGAAATTTGAAAATTATTTTGACATGTAGTATTTTGGTTTACATTGCAAAAAATGTATCCTCTGAAATGTAGAATTGAAAATGCATTAAGGAATCCTTAATAAAGATGATTATAAAAAAAATTATTAAAAAAAATGTATCCTAAGCAAGGCAGTATATTTATCGTCTATAAAACGAGGCAAAGAAATTGAACTTAGAGTCTTCTTCTGGTAGTTTAGTTGAACAAACAAAACTTTCCTATGGAAGTTGACATTGATCTTCTTGCCCATGGTAAAGCCTTGAATGAGACAAGACTCCATTTGGGAAAATAGAAGAAGGAATGTCTCTCTTCTCTACTGGGGACAGAAACACAAAGTGATTTGGGTCAGTTGAATTTATGCCTCCTCTTTGAAAATGTCCTTTGCTTCAGGTATTTTCTGTTGTAGCATAACGCTGCCAGAGGGTTACTGGAGAGGACACATGTTCTTCTTCTTAACTGCAGATACAGCTGCTCAGTAAACATGACAATATGCCATGGAAGACTTGATATTCTTCGAGTGAGTCCTGTGAGGCACAGCTGCAGAGGGGAGGCCTGTGAAGCCAGTGGTGGACCTGCTGAGATTAGGCAGTGGTTAAGGGAAGCCTGGCCAGTGCCTCCTGGGGGCAAAATTCCTCCTCACCATCATGGCGGCTGTGCCCTGCCTGCTTCTTCCTCCCACCCCAGCCCTTCAGTCAGCCCAGGTTGGAGGCTGTTTACGTTCCTGTAAGGAAAGAACAGGTTTCTCCTCTGCTCACTTAGCTTGTGGTTGTTTTTCAGTCACTAGGAATGCCATGGACTGCAGCATGTCAGGCCTCCCTGTCCTTCACTATCTCCCGGAGTTTGCCCAGATTCATGTCCATTGTGTCAGTGATGTTATCTAACCATCTCATCCTCTGCCACCCCCTTCTCCTTCTGCCCTCAACCTTTCCCAGCATCACGATCTTTTCTAATGAGTTGGCTCTTCGCATCAAGTGGCCAAAGGATTGGAGCTTCAGTATCAGTTCTTCCAGCAAATTCCTCCTGTGAACCAACCCTCTCAAAGAACAGGGAGCCTCTAACAATGCTCCTGTGGCTCCGGAGACCAAGTAGGTGACTTAACACTCCAATCCACTGGCAGAGATTCAGGAAGAAATCAAAGAATTTAGAACGGGAAGGAAGTTGAAAGCCTTAAAAAACTATAGCCTTCTCGTTTTATATGTGAAGAGCTGAGACTGTGTGAGAGCCTTGTGAGCTAATTAGTGCCAGAGAAATGGGACAAGAACACAAGTGTCTTGAGCAGGATTTTTGTAAAGGTGAGAGCGTGTCATTATCTCAGGAGATATGTGGATGCTGCCTCCAGGCCAGTGCTCGTTTCTCTGTATAGTTACTAAGCAATGTTGGTAGGAACCATAATTTTAGATGGGGTGACTTGGGGCTTCATATTTAAAGAAATGAATTATTGTGAACTGGGCTTCATATTTAAAGAAATGAATTATTGTGAGCCTGTCATGTGTAAACGAGTGCCAAACAGTTCTCTTCACACTGTTTTATAAAACAATCATAAGCCCCGCAGCTTTTCCTTATTGGGCTGTGTCCTTAACTGAACTCACGGAGGCACTTCATCTCTGTTCCTTTGAGTGTCTCACACACTGAGGAAACTATACTTGAAATCTTGAATTCTCTGGCCCATATTTAGGGATGATTCTCTTTCTAGTAGATATTCTTTATCTGAGTCTTAAGACTAGGCAGCTGGGTATCCATTTAACAGGAAGACCTAAATTTCATCCCTTCCAGGCATAGTGCCCAACCTGCAAAGTGAAAATCCTTGCAACTCTTTCCTGCATTTGGCCTGATCTGTCTTGTGTAGTCACAGTAAATTTACACAAAGCAAAGCGTGTTTTGGAAGTAGAAACAGACAAAAACACTTCATTCTTAGCATCCTGGAAGCAAATTGCATTGCTTTAGTTCTGCTTGCTGTGAATGCATAGAGTAACAGGCTGTAGATATTGGCTCTATGAAAGTTTTAAAGTAGGTGAATTTTTACAAAATTGTGTACCTATTATGTGCCAGGCATTTTTTTTTCACTTTTTTTTTTTCATTCTCCTTCTGGTTGGCATCTATCATAAAAACTTTATTTTGGGGAAAGAATTTGATTGGTTATTTATATTTTAGTTTATGTATTTATTTACTCAGTGAATATTTCATGAGCAACTACTATGTACCTGACACTATGTTATTTGTTTGGATACAATAGGGAGAAAAAATTGACAAATTCATGCCTTTATGAAGCCACGAGAGAAGCTAGTGAGAGACACAATATAACAAATAAGTAAATGTAAGATAACAACTTGAGGATAGCTGTGAAAGAGATATGCAAATTGCTAGGAGACAGGGGACTAGATCTGGTCATAAAAGCCAAGGGACGCTTCCCTATAAAATGATACTTGAACAGAAATGTGAAGGAGTCAGAGTTATCAAGAAGGGAAGTGACTCAAGTCAGGAAAATAGTATATACAAAGGCTCTGTGATAGTGAAGGGTCAAGGGGATATAGTTTGGCTACCCGATGAAGAGCCGCCTCACTGGAAAAGACCCTGATGCTGGGAAAGATTGAGGGCAGGAGGAGAAGGGGACCACAGAGGATGAGATGGTTGGATGGCAGCATCAACTCAATGGACATGAGTTTGAGCAAGCTCCAGGAGATAGTGAAGGACAGGGAAGCCCGGCGTGCTGCAGTCCATGGGATCACAAAGAGTTGGACTTGATATAGCAACTGAACAAAAACAAAGGGGTATAGTACATATTATGTTTTTGCTTTTGCTGTAA
Organism: Oreotragus oreotragus; assembly: GCA_006410675.1. Classification (NCBI taxonomy): domain Eukaryota; kingdom Metazoa; phylum Chordata; class Mammalia; order Artiodactyla; family Bovidae; genus Oreotragus; species Oreotragus oreotragus. Next base: position 608,192 of record SJYX01011351.1, read on the forward strand.
TATGGTGGATAAGTTTGTTTGGGGTTAGAAGGGATACAGGTAGACTTGTTAGGAGGTTATTAAAATAGACAAAGTTTGGGTAAAGCAGGTGAGGAAGACGTAGAGGAGCAGACAGTTTTGACAGAAATGGGGGATAGTTTGGGCGTGGAGGTGAAGGGAGGCCACTTCCAGCTTTCAGGCTGGTTCTACTGGATGACTAGTTCATTGAGATGGGAACCAAGGAAGGAAACCAGGTTAGGAGTATTGGCGGGTATGGGGAATGATGAGAGCTTGAATTCATTAAGCTTGGGCACCTTCAAGAATTCTAAGGGGACAAACTTGCCAGTTGTATAATCAGGTTTGAAGCTTGAGGAGACAGAGGCTTGGGCTAGAGATGTGAATTTGTGAGTCACCTGTGTTTGGATAGTAATGAAGAAATTGAGTAGAGACGAGAGCACCTGGGAAGAGAATATTTTCTATTGGATTTAAATAGATGCTTTGCTTTCCTCTGGGGATGTGCCTTTTGAGCCTTGTCTAAGTACAGAATAAAGCTCTTTGTTTCCTGAGTAAGGTCTTTCCAGTTTTAGAGCAGGTGGGCAAACTTATGAATTGGGCAGAAATGTCCCTAAAATTATGCCACATAGGTGGATCTTCCTGGGCTTCTGAAAAGTTAACTAAAAAGGCTTGAAAGGTATTTTTTAAATCCTTAATAAAAATCAACTTTTAGCTATCTTCTTGGGAAGCAGATAGTACATATGGAGAGGACAGGTAAAATGCAAGTGTCGTCATGTATAGATGTGAGAGTTGGACTGTGAAGAAGGCTGAGCACCGAAGAATTGATGCTTTTGAACTGTGGTGTTGGAGAAGACTCTTGAGAGTCCCTTGGACTGCAAGGAGATCCAACCAGTCCATTGTGAAGGAGATCAATCCTGGGATTTCTTTGGAAGGAATGATGCTAAAGCTGAAACTCCAGTACTTTGGCCACCTCATGCGAAGAGTTGACTCATTGGAAAAGACTTTGATGCTGGGAGGGATTGGGGGCAGGAGAAGAAGGGGACGACCAAGGATGAGATGGCTGGATGGCATCACGGACTCAATGGACGCAAGTCTGAATGAATTTTGGGAGTTGGTGATGGACAGGGAGGCCTGGCGTGCTGCGATTCATGGGGTCGCAAAGAGTCGGACACGACTGAGCGACTGAACTGAACTGAACTGAACTGATAGAGCAAATTAAATTCTGTGTTGGCAAAAAAAAAAAAANGGCTGGATGGCATCACGGACTCAATGGACGCAAGTCTGAGTGAACTCCAGGAGTTGGTGATAAACAGAGAGGCCTGGCGTGTGCGATTCATGGGGTCACAGAGAGTCGGACACAACTGAGCGACTGAACTGAACTGAAAGTGATAAATGTTTTTCAAAGAAAAAAGAGATACTGTTCAAGAAAAACCAGCTTTGTTAACTATTCTTAAAATATTGTGAATATTCTAGAGAAGAGAACAGTCTCACTTGTCCATTTCAGTGCATTTTCTCATGTATGCAAAGAACTGTTTGCATGCATGCTCATTCACTCAGTCATATCTGACTCTTTGCAACCCTTTGGACTGTAGAACACCAGGCTCCTGTATTCATGGGAGTTTTCAGACAAGAATACTGGAGTGGGTTGCCATTTCCTACTCCACAGGATTTTCCCAATCCAGCAATCAAACCCACGTCTCTTGCATCTCCTACATTGCAAAAGGATTTGTTACATGCTGAGCCATCAGGGAAGCCCAGAGAACTGTTTAACTACCAAGCAAATACAAAGACAGGAAGTGCTCTGGTGCTGCACCAATAGAATCCCAGCTCTCGGCACAGAACCTAAAAGGATCCAGCTCACAATAGCTGGTCGACAAAGCAACAGACCCACCCCAGAGATCTGCCAAGGGTTTCTACTGATGCTATGAAGTGTGGGCAGTGGAGAGCTGTGGTCAGTAAGGGCGACAATCCTTTTTAACACCTGCTTTCTCCCTGGTAAGATTCAATTACCCCACCCAATTGCCCATCTCTCTCTCTCCAAAAGTTCCCAGGTATAGGTCACTGCAGACACTTTCTTCTCCCTGGACTCTTTGTCACGTAGATGTAATACTTTTCACTGGTACTTCCTTGCTGGTGCTTTTCAACTTTCAATTTTCCTTTGGTAAAACCATTTCTTTCTGCACACACAAACACACACACACAACTAGCAATCACACAAATATAGACACAGACCCAAACACATGTGTACCACAGCACAGCCTGTATACCATGTTAGTGACTAGGGAATAAGTTCTGTGGCTTAAACTGCTTGTCTAATTCAGCTTCTCAATGGTACCCTGTCTCTCACTTGCTTTTACACATTTGCCTCTACGGAAAAATTATTTTCCTTTAAGGAAATCAAGAGTTTTCTCCAGAGGCATGTAGTCAACTGTCTTTTTTTTTCCCTTTAAGAAAAAAAAAAAAAAAAGACTAGGCATAAGCATTTTAGTTATTATTTTATTTGGGATCAAGAGTTGTTGGGTTTTCTTCCCCATTGAAAAAATAAGATAAAGTGATTTGGCCTTTCCAATCTTATATCAACCTTGAGGTCCTGAGTTCAACCTCTCTCCAAAAAGAAAAATGTCAGAGCTGAAATGCACCCAATTTCACCTAATTTTCTGTGCCTCTGTCTTCAAGAAGATGGACTGAGATGGCTCACCACACAGAATGGGCACAACTTACTTGAGAAAATAAACACTGCAAGCCTGCGGGTTAAGAAACTGTACCATTCTTGGGCAGGTTCTAGGCCCTCTGCACAATTCCCATTTTACAGCTTACCCAGGCCAGTTGTATAATTACACAGAGCACTCTTTCTATTGGCAAGATCCATTGATCCTTAAGTGTACATTTTCTGGCATCCAGTAAATAAGGACAGTGAGTAAGCAGTGTTTTCTGCTCCTGGAACAGTAAAGGACTAATTAGTTGCATTTGCAGATTAATGACTTTCAACTAGAAAGGGTGAATGCAAAAGGATAAGCCACAGCCACAGTGACAGAAGGCAAATAAAAGTATTTATAAGGGCAGAAGGAGGGGGTATGGGCCAGGAAGGGCCATCGATTGCTTCTGGCCTCTGCACTGTGGACACATTCCAGTGAGGGCGGGTATTCCACCAGCCTAAGAGGTTTCCGCAAAGGCAAGACATGAAAGGCATCAGTTGATGGGTACAAGGACAGCCATGCGGGGAGGCAGAGAAAAGAATTCTCTGCAGAAAAAGCAACGGGGATCAAGGAACCTCTCCCTCCTCTCACCCCAGCCAGCCTTTGCCGTCTCTTTGTCAGAGCAGCTTTCACTTTCAACTTGCTCTCCTGCCCTGTCTCTCACCCTCATCTATATAAAGGTTGACTTGATAGCTTGCGAGGAAACTTCCTAGCAAGTATTAAAAACTAACATTTAAATTCTGTTTATTCCCATTTCCTGAAATAGCACTATGCCTCTGAGTTTGTCTCATTATTTTTAATCCTATCTCCCACATAAGTGCAAAGGTACTATTTTATTCCTAGACGTATTAGGTTAGTCAAAGCAGAGGTCTTTACTTCACTCATAAAGTAAAAAGACGGTGAGAGGCTGGGGATAGATAGCAGGATAGAGATCACCGGTTCCCAGACTTTGGGATTTCATTAACTAGAAATATTTTAAATAAAAGTGGGGAGATGCTGTAGGATTTGAGATTTTCTACAACCCCAAGTAATCCACTGAAAACAATTTTCATTAACCATGATACCTATTATATAAAAGAAAAGGTGTTTTAAAACTAAATAAGAAAAGACAATCTCAGAAAATGAGAAAGATTTTTATTTTAAATGCATTTAGTTTGATGAAAAATATACTACCATCTCATGATACTTCTCATTTCTCCAACAAGGATAAGCTTTCTGACCAGAGGCTAGTCTACTGGTGTTGAGCTTTCGTTAAACTATGAGCCAGGATTACCAGTCTGGGAATGTAAATATCACTTCTCTGGGCCAGCCTTTCCTGATCCAAACCCCATCTCCATGCCTGGGGTTACGATCCTTTTAAATTTTCACTGTAATGTACTTTTCTTGCATTTGCACCTTTAAAAATTGCCATAAACATATTTTTATTTGCTGTTTATTCCCTCTTTGTCAGTCCATACTCTGCCCCCAGGGCCTACTTTTCTTACCTATAATATGCAATAGTAGATTAAAAAAAAAAAAAAACTAGGTAAAACAAAAATCTCATACTGGCTTCTACTCCACCATTTACAGTCAGGTGACCTTTGGTAAATAATTTAATCGAGTTGTTTTTTCCTCCTCAAGGTGGTTTTGGGGATCAAATCAGATGACATATATTAAAGAGCTAGGTCAGCTATAAAATTCTATGCACCTGCCATTTACCAAAAAGAACAATGGATGAACAAAAGTCTTCTCTTTCTTCAAATTGTATTTCTCCGCCTAAACAAATCTGTTAATTGCCTTTCACATAAGTCACATCAGCCCCAAATTCTAGTCCACAGGAATGATTCCATCAGGATGATTATACATGAAATAAGCCCCACTCAGCAAAGACTTTACTCCTTGCCACTTAATGAACATTCCTGAGCATCTGCAATTTGCTAAGCACTTTTATGGGTCTTCCTTGATGGCTCAGCAGTAAAGAATTCGCCTCCAGTGCAGGAGACTCAGGAGACGCAGGTTCGATCCCCGGGTTGGGAGGATCCCCTGGAGGAAGGCATGGCAACCCACTCCAGCATTCTTGCCTGGAGAACTGCAAGGACAGAGGAGCCTGATGGGCTACAGTCCATGGGGTGGCAAAGAGTCAGACTGAAGCAACTGAGCACACAAGGCACTTTTATACAATATCACTCACCTTAAATTATTCCAAAGAAGATAACTCAGCTGTCTATCTTTTTAACTGGGGGGAACTTGCTTTACAGTGTTGCATTGGTTTCTGTCATACAACAGCACAAAACAGTCATAATTATACACATATCATCTCCCTCTTGAGCCTCTCTCCTCTTCCTCCATCCCACCCCTCTAGGTCATCACAGAGTACCAGGCTGGGTACCGGTACCACAGCCAGTGGTACTGGTACACAGGCTCCCTGTGCCATATAAACTTTCATTAAAAGAGAATATCATCCCATTCTTCAGTCCACACTTGATTGTCTTTCTGGTGTAGATATCTTGATCCTTCTAATCAAATCATTTCTCCTTGTTTTATAACATTCCTCCCAGCATTGGTATTCTTCATAAAGACTTATTTTTTCCTAAACTGATGCTGTATATGAAAATTAAAAACTTGAAGCTCTTCAAGTTGAAGTCAACAACTGTTGACTGCTATAAAAGAAAAACTGCGCTGTATCAGTTAAACAGGTAAGTAAAGAGTTTATTCAAAACTGTTACAATAGGAGAAAGACATTAAACTCGACTCCTTTAAAAACAAGGCAGGAGGGATTTCTAAAGCTGGGGTGAGTTAATGGAAGGACGCTGGAGAACTTAAGCTTGGGAGAGTGGACAATGAGACAAGCCATTTGTGCTTAATTGTCCTCAGAAGTGTTAGATTCCTACCCCCACCACACCACTCAGACGCTGGCAGATAAGGGCTCTCACTTGCTTGATGATTACATTTCAAAGGGATGGTTCCCAGTTCCTTAAGAAAGACATTCTAAAGATAATGATATTTTCTTTTCTTCCCCAATACAATTATAAGCCATGTATCTGTTTGGCAGTGATATAGCATTACTCCAGGGTCTTTTCCATCCTACCCAAATCCCTCTGCCCCTATTACTAATCTTCATCCTTTTGAAATGTTTGCCCACCAATATGCCATCAAATTTATGAGTAGCCTGCTGTTTTAAGTGTCAGCTTTCTTTGGTGTTTTTATTTCTGTCGCTTGCAAATCCAGTTCGTCCAGGTCTCAGAATTACTTGAGTCCTGTCTCTCACCACAGCACTCTCTGCCACACTTTAAATGCCCCTCACCTCCCTTTTATTACATTTAATCACATGGTAAATTTAAAAGATGAGTCCAGATAAAGAAGGCTCATTAACTTTAATGGGTCACTTTTTATATTTGGGTGAAAGGCCTTAAACCCTTGTAAATTAGGCTGGGATTTATAAACCATGACAAACGTGATGACAAATACTGATTTCCTAGTAAATTCCTTCAACACACTATATCCCCATGCATGATGAATTGGTAGTGTTCCTTTCTGTTATTATTTACACAAATGACTTTGACACTGTCTCGATACATGGGCAATATACTTAAACCCATGACAGATCTCACAGATGAAGACAGAGCCATATATTTCCTTTATTTGACTTCTACTAAAATCAAAAGGGCAAAAGCACAGCAAAACCTGACTATAATACATAAATGCACGCAGGCACAGAGAATTAAAAGCAGACTTTCTACCCTGTTTAAAAAAATAAAAGCAGATCAATTTGAGACAAATTCCGAGTTTCCCACATAACTGCTCAAATTACCGACACTGTGTGGTTCTATTTCCCAAATTATACCCCTGTGGTAAGATTCCTCTTCAAGAAAACTATAGAGATCAATCAGCTACAGCCATCACCCCTTAATCCTGCTGTTAGACTTTAAGAATTTTCTGCCACCAGTGAGTTATTGCTTGACAAGTGTTTAAATATTATACATTATGAAATTTAAATAAGAAATTATTTACACAGGAATATTTTTTAAAAGCCTATTACCAATTATATAGTTCCCTGAACACTTAATCATGCAGCCAAGTGGAAAACCCTTCAGAAAATCTGTCCTCTACCATTTCCCCATAATGAAGGGTGCCTCAAAAAATACTCATTGAATCTCTGCAGCCACATTTCAAGCACCTAATCTCACCCTGCAGTGCACTCTGCCACTTTTTGTCATCCAAACAAAACGCAAGTAAATGATGGAGAAGCTGAGCTTAAACCCTTTAAATATTTACTGGCGAAGTCTACTCTTAGTAATACATGCTGTAGTGTTAGACGCAATTTCATCCTCGAGTGGCTGGCAGACAATTTGGGCAGGCTTACTGAGAAGTGGAGGATCTTTCCTTGCTTTACCTTTGAGGAGAAGCCATCCGCTTATCTTCAGTGAATTAGTTTAAGAACTTTCCCTGCTCCTCCACTGTATCAGCAAATCAGTCAGGCCTGATGAATTGACGGCCCACTTAACCCGGCTCTGTTGGCTAATGGGAGAGAAGGCACAGGAGGCTGCCTCCCCCTCACCAGGCCCTGAGGAATGTGAGTTCCAGTCAGGCACTGTCCCCTCGTTTCCCAAAAGGAAGTTGGTGCAATTTGTTGGACAGAAAACCAACTTGATTAAGGTGTCATTTTCTTTCACAACAGGGGTCTGAGCCTCTGTGAACAGGAGACATGCTTCTTAACCATGCCTGAGGCTGCCTTTAAAAACAGAACCATTTCCCAGGTCAGGTGAGGCAGAGGCCTCTGACTGCAGGTGGTGGCGGAAGCCTTCTCCCTTGCTGGGCTTTTATTGAAAGTCAGAAGGAATTTTAAGTCCCCGGGAAATGTGATTTTCATTCTTACAAAGTGAGATAAATCCATACACACTAACATGAAAAGGTATCAAGAATATAAAATTAAAGAAAAAGAAAATCCTATCTATATTTTTAATCTGTGTAGTATGTGTAGATGTAATTATGTGTGTATATTTTTTATATATTTATATGTACAGCTTCCCTGGTGACTCACTCTATAAAGAATCTGCCTGCAATGCAGAAGATCTGGCTTCAATCTCTGGGTTGGGAAGATCCCTTGGAGAAGGGCATGGCAACCTACTAGTATTCTTGACTAGAGAATCCCCTTGGACAGAGGCGCCTGCCAGGCTACAGGCCATGGGGTCGCAAAGAGTCAGACATGGCTGAGCAACTAAGCACAAGAGTGAGTGAGTGAGTGAGTGAATGAGTGTGTGTGTCTGTCTGTCTATCTGTGTGTGTGTCTGTCTGTCTATACAAAGAAAAACTCCAAATGGATCTGGTTTCAACTATTATCAGTGGTTACCTTGAGGCATAGGATTCAGAAAATAAAGAGAAAACCAGGAATTGGCTATGAATTTTTGCACCATTAGAATTTTTACAGCAAGCATAATGGCCATCATCACTTTTGAGTGTAAATAAAGAAATAATTTGCCCCTGTTTACTTAATAGATTATCACACTGGCCAATTTAAGCATTAGGACTCAATGCTAAACTGCAGATGGGAAAGGCAGAACCTAATCTCCTTCTCGGCTTACAGCCAACAGTTAATCTGACCAGAGTAGTTACAGAACAGATTGTAGACCTTCCCAGGAGCCGCCACGTGGGATTTTTGAGATCTCATTCTGAATCTTTTCATGAATGTTCTGATATCATTACAGACCCAGCTCTGCATGCTTTATGGCTAATGAATTAAACACATTTAGAGCTTGATCTTATCCCTCTTTTTCAAAGCATGTTTTCTCAAACACATCCATGCTTTACATAGTATTAGCCTCTTTAGGGCTTTGTGTAAAAAATATTTAAATAGTATTTTGTTGAGATTTTTTAAGGTATATAAGAAAAGCAGGTTAAATTCCCTAGTTCCAATTCTTCTTCCAACACACAACCCCTCTAGATATCAGAAAGACCTGCCCGTTGTTTTTCTGAAAGAAGAGGAAGGCCCATCATTCCATAATTACTCTCTTGCACAGATTGGCACAATATCGGAGCTAACACACAGAGTACATAAAAGACCATGATGTAACATCTCTGCTGCTGTAAACTGAAATAATAAACTTTGGCAAACTCGAAGGACAACAGATTCAATTTGACCGTTCTCTCAAAGCAGACTGAGAACAACAGAGGGAAGCTGACTAAATAGGATTAGGATCTATTTTATTTGATTATTACATCACTGGATGAGGCAAGATGTAATGCAATTTCCCCAAATTGTTAATTCAGCATTCACAAAATAATGGTAGAAATCAAATTTTATATTCCATTCATGTTTGGGAGTTCGTGTAAAAAAATAAATAAATACAAAAAAATTAAAAATATTAAAAAAAAAAAATCACTGATTTTCAAGCTGAAAGAGAATTTTCTAACTTCTTTTAGCTTCAAGAACTGTTTCTTGAAGCAAACAGTAGGGCCAAAGTACAATGTGTAAAACAGGAAAGGGAAGCTTGCTCTCTCCCATGGGAGAGCAAGGGTTGTAAAATTGTGCCTACTTTTTCCACTTTCCAGACCCTCTGCAAGAGCCTTTGGAGAATTTCCAGGTCTACTACAGAGCACCATTTGGAAAATGACCAATCCAGGCCATCAACATGCAAATGTTAACTCTTAAGATTTCTAGCTAAAGATAAGGAAAAGGAAGGAAAGGGAAACCACATTCAGACAAAGATGCCTATTTGGAGATCAATAGTAGATACATCCTGTAAAGGGATTATGTGATGCTTGTTAACTCTGACCATTTGTTACATGCCAAAAATAGCGCTAAGTTCTTCACCAGCAAGCATTCACACAACTGATTTTTATCGGCTCCCCATGAGACAGATATTATTATTATGACCACTAAACAAATGAACATATTTAGGCTCTTAGAGGACCAGAGGTTAGGCTCACACAACTCAGAAATGGCAGAGCTAATTCAAACCCGGGCAACCCGAGTTACATGGCATTGTGTCTACCACTGTGTTCCTTTAACAGCTGTCCACCTCCCTCTCCATCACCACTCATTTTTTTTTTGTCCCATTACTTTACCCCTAAAATAGTAGGAAGGCACATGTTACTGGTTTCACCGCACACTATGCACATAGCTATGTACATCTACTATTGGAACTAATATTCTACTCAATATGTCTGTAAAGACTGCCAAGGCTCCAGTCCCTATTTTAATCAATCCAGTCAACAACTACTTCTACTAAGAGTAAGATCCTCAAATACAAAGAAATGAGTAAGTGAGACAGAAGAGCACACATTCTGAAAGATAAGATAAAAGTCACAGTGGGCTTGAAAACCAGAATACACATCTCCTAAGAGGCAAAAAAAAAAAAAAAGCTGGAGCATTTGGGACAAAACTGGACCTGAATAAAGACAAGATGGAAAGAGAGAGCCAAGGACCAAGTCACAAGTAATTCTGGCAGGAATCAGAGTAGACAANAAAAAAAATTATTAAAAAAAATGTATCCTAAGCAAGGCAGTATATTTATCGTCTATAAAACGAGGCAAAGAAATTGAACTTAGAGTCTTCTTCTGGTAGTTTAGTTGAACAAACAAAACTTTCCTATGGAAGTTGACATTGATCTTCTTGCCCATGGTAAAGCCTTGAATGAGACAAGACTCCATTTGGGAAAATAGAAGAAGGAATGTCTCTCTTCTCTACTGGGGACAGAAACACAAAGTGATTTGGGTCAGTTGAATTTATGCCTCCTCTTTGAAAATGTCCTTTGCTTCAGGTATTTTCTGTTGTAGCATAACGCTGCCAGAGGGTTACTGGAGAGGACACATGTTCTTCTTCTTAACTGCAGATACAGCTGCTCAGTAAACATGACAATATGCCATGGAAGACTTGATATTCTTCGAGTGAGTCCTGTGAGGCACAGCTGCAGAGGGGAGGCCTGTGAAGCCAGTGGTGGACCTGCTGAGATTAGGCAGTGGTTAAGGGAAGCCTGGCCAGTGCCTCCTGGGGGCAAAATTCCTCCTCACCATCATGGCGGCTGTGCCCTGCCTGCTTCTTCCTCCCACCCCAGCCCTTCAGTCAGCCCAGGTTGGAGGCTGTTTACGTTCCTGTAAGGAAAGAACAGGTTTCTCCTCTGCTCACTTAGCTTGTGGTTGTTTTTCAGTCACTAGGAATGCCATGGACTGCAGCATGTCAGGCCTCCCTGTCCTTCACTATCTCCCGGAGTTTGCCCAGATTCATGTCCATTGTGTCAGTGATGTTATCTAACCATCTCATCCTCTGCCACCCCCTTCTCCTTCTGCCCTCAACCTTTCCCAGCATCACGATCTTTTCTAATGAGTTGGCTCTTCGCATCAAGTGGCCAAAGGATTGGAGCTTCAGTATCAGTTCTTCCAGCAAATTCCTCCTGTGAACCAACCCTCTCAAAGAACAGGGAGCCTCTAACAATGCTCCTGTGGCTCCGGAGACCAAGTAGGTGACTTAACACTCCAATCCACTGGCAGAGATTCAGGAAGAAATCAAAGAATTTAGAACGGGAAGGAAGTTGAAAGCCTTAAAAAACTATAGCCTTCTCGTTTTATATGTGAAGAGCTGAGACTGTGTGAGAGCCTTGTGAGCTAATTAGTGCCAGAGAAATGGGACAAGAACACAAGTGTCTTGAGCAGGATTTTTGTAAAGGTGAGAGCGTGTCATTATCTCAGGAGATATGTGGATGCTGCCTCCAGGCCAGTGCTCGTTTCTCTGTATAGTTACTAAGCAATGTTGGTAGGAACCATAATTTTAGATGGGGTGACTTGGGGCTTCATATTTAAAGAAATGAATTATTGTGAACTGGGCTTCATATTTAAAGAAATGAATTATTGTGAGCCTGTCATGTGTAAACGAGTGCCAAACAGTTCTCTTCACACTGTTTTATAAAACAATCATAAGCCCCGCAGCTTTTCCTTATTGGGCTGTGTCCTTAACTGAACTCACGGAGGCACTTCATCTCTGTTCCTTTGAGTGTCTCACACACTGAGGAAACTATACTTGAAATCTTGAATTCTCTGGCCCATATTTAGGGATGATTCTCTTTCTAGTAGATATTCTTTATCTGAGTCTTAAGACTAGGCAGCTGGGTATCCATTTAACAGGAAGACCTAAATTTCATCCCTTCCAGGCATAGTGCCCAACCTGCAAAGTGAAAATCCTTGCAACTCTTTCCTGCATTTGGCCTGATCTGTCTTGTGTAGTCACAGTAAATTTACACAAAGCAAAGCGTGTTTTGGAAGTAGAAACAGACAAAAACACTTCATTCTTAGCATCCTGGAAGCAAATTGCATTGCTTTAGTTCTGCTTGCTGTGAATGCATAGAGTAACAGGCTGTAGATATTGGCTCTATGAAAGTTTTAAAGTAGGTGAATTTTTACAAAATTGTGTACCTATTATGTGCCAGGCATTTTTTTTTCACTTTTTTTTTTTCATTCTCCTTCTGGTTGGCATCTATCATAAAAACTTTATTTTGGGGAAAGAATTTGATTGGTTATTTATATTTTAGTTTATGTATTTATTTACTCAGTGAATATTTCATGAGCAACTACTATGTACCTGACACTATGTTATTTGTTTGGATACAATAGGGAGAAAAAATTGACAAATTCATGCCTTTATGAAGCCACGAGAGAAGCTAGTGAGAGACACAATATAACAAATAAGTAAATGTAAGATAACAACTTGAGGATAGCTGTGAAAGAGATATGCAAATTGCTAGGAGACAGGGGACTAGATCTGGTCATAAAAGCCAAGGGACGCTTCCCTATAAAATGATACTTGAACAGAAATGTGAAGGAGTCAGAGTTATCAAGAAGGGAAGTGACTCAAGTCAGGAAAATAGTATATACAAAGGCTCTGTGATAGTGAAGGGTCAAGGGGATATAGTTTGGCTACCCGATGAAGAGCCGCCTCACTGGAAAAGACCCTGATGCTGGGAAAGATTGAGGGCAGGAGGAGAAGGGGACCACAGAGGATGAGATGGTTGGATGGCAGCATCAACTCAATGGACATGAGTTTGAGCAAGCTCCAGGAGATAGTGAAGGACAGGGAAGCCCAGCGTGCTGCAGTCCATGGGATCACAAAGAGTTGGACTTGATATAGCAACTGAACAAAAACAAAGGGGTATAGTACATATTATGTTTTTGCTTTTGCTGTAATATGGTGGATAAGTTTGTTTGGGGTTAGAAGGGATACAGGTAGACTTGTTAGGAGGTTATTAAAATAGACAAAGTTTGGGTAAAGCAGGTGAGGAAGACGTAGAGGAGCAGACAGTTTTGACAGAAATGGGGGATAGTTTGGGCGTGGAGGTGAAGGGAGGCCACTTCCAGCTTTCAGGCTGGTTCTACTGGATGACTAGTTCATTGAGATGGGAACCAAGGAAGGAAACCAGGTTAGGAGTATTGGCGGGTATGGGGAATGATGAGAGCTTGAATTCATTAAGCTTGGGCACCTTCAAGAATTCTAAGGGGACAAACTTGCCAGTTGTATAATCAGGTTTGAAGCTTGAGGAGACAGAGGCTTGGGCTAGAGATGTGAATTTGTGAGTCACCTGTGTTTGGATAGTAATGAAGAAATTGAGTAGAGACGAGAGCACCTGGGAAGAGAATATTTTCTATTGGATTTAAATAGATGCTTTGCTTTCCTCTGGGGATGTGCCTTTTGAGCCTTGTCTAAGTACAGAATANCCTTCAAGAATTCTAAGGGGACAAACTTGCCAGTTGTATAATCAGGTTTGAAGCTTGAGGAGACAGAGGCTTGGGCTAGAGATGTGAATTTGTGAGTCACCTGTGTTTGGATAGTAATGAAGAAATTGAGTAGAGACGAGAGCACCTGGGAAGAGAATATTTTCTATTGGATTTAAATAGATGCTTTGCTTTCCTCTGGGGATGTGCCTTTTGAGCCTTGTCTAAGTACAGAATAAAGCTCTTTGTTTCCTGAGTAAGGTCTTTCCAGTTTTAGAGCAGGTGGGCAAACTTATGAATTGGGCAGAAATGTCCCTAAAATTATGCCACATAGGTGGATCTTCCTGGGCTTCTGAAAAGTTAACTAAAAAGGCTTGAAAGGTATTTTTTAAATCCTTAATAAAAATCAACTTTTAGCTATCTTCTTGGGAAGCAGATAGTACATATGGAGAGGACAGGTAAAATGCAAGTGTCGTCATGTATAGATGTGAGAGTTGGACTGTGAAGAAGGCTGAGCACCGAAGAATTGATGCTTTTGAACTGTGGTGTTGGAGAAGACTCTTGAGAGTCCCTTGGACTGCAAGGAGATCCAACCAGTCCATTGTGAAGGAGATCAATCCTGGGATTTCTTTGGAAGGAATGATGCTAAAGCTGAAACTCTAGTACTTTGGCCACCTCATGCGAAGAGTTGACTCATTGGAAAAGACTTTGATGCTGGGAGGGATTGGGGGCAGGAGAAGAAGGGGACGACCAAGGATGAGATGGCTGGATGGCATCACGGACTCAATGGACGCAAGTCTGAATGAATTTTGGGAGTTGGTGATGGACAGGGAGGCCTGGCGTGCTGCGATTCATGGGGTCGCAAAGAGTCGGACACGACTGAGCGACTGAACTGAACTGAACTGAACTGATAGAGCAAATTAAATTCTGTGTTGGCAAAAAAAAAAAAAACTGATTAAAATGATCAGAATGTCCTTTCAATCTAAGATAGTTTGAAGAGTTTTTTAATGTGAAGACTAAATTAATCTAAAACAACCGTACTGGCTTTTAGTGAGTTAAAAGTGCTTGTTTTCATTCAATGTCAATGGGTTTACATTCCTTCAAAGATAAACTTTATTTATTTATGTTTATTCGCTTTATTTTTGGCTGCACTGCATCTTAGTTGTGGCATGCAGGATCTTCACTGTGGCGCGTGTCTCCTGTCCAGTTGTGGTTCATGGGCTCTGTATTTTGCAGCACTCAAGCTCAGTGGTTGTGGTTTGGGATTAGTTACCCCGTGGCTTGTGGGATCTTAGTTCCCTGATCAGGAATTGAACCTGTGACCCCTGCATGGGAAGGTGGACTCTTAACCACTGCACCTCCAGAGAAGTCCGGTAAGCTCTTTTTATATATATATTTGTTTTTTATTTTGGGCTGTGCTGCAGGGCTTGTGGGATCTTAGTTCCCTGACCAGGGACTGAACCCAGCCTGGCAGTGAAACACCAAGTCCTAAGCACTGAACCACCAGGAAATTCCCGTAATGTAGGCTTTAATAGCCAGCATTGGTGAAAAGGCTGTGATTCTTCCTTTAGGCTCTTGCTCGCACCTTATCTGCCGGTGAGTGGTTTAATATTCCTTTCCTGATTTGTTCCTTTGTTCCCAGGGCATATGGAACTTCCCTGACCAGGGACTGATTGAATCTGCACCTCCTGCCGTAGAAATGTGGAGTCTGGACCCACTGGACCACCAGGGAAGTCCACCACTGGTCTTTTTTATTGTCTCTATAGTTTTGCCTTTTCCGTGGTGTCACATAATTGGAATCATCTAGTAGATAGTCTTTTCAAACTGGCTTGTTTGACTTAGCAATATGCATTTATGGTTAAAAGTCCTCTATGTTTTTTCGTGGCTTGAGAGCTCATTTCTTTTTATGGTTGAAAGATACACAACAATACAAGTGTCCCATGCTTTGTTTATTCACCTATTGAAGAACATCTTGGTTATTTCTAGGTTTTGGCAATTATGAATTCATGTTCTGGTTTTTGTGTGAACATGATTTTTAGCTAATTTGGTTTTCAGCTAATGCTAAGGAGCATGACTGCCAGATCATATGGTTAAGAGTGGGCTTAGTTTCTTTTCCTTATTTTTTTTTAATGTTTTTATTGAAATATAGTTGATTTACAATCAATGTTGTATTAGTTTCAGGTGTACAGCAAGGTGATTCAGATATATGTATGTGTGTCTTTTTTTCAGATTCTTTTCCCTTATAGATTATTTCAAATCATTGAGTATCATTCCCTGTGCTATACAGTAGGTCCTTGTTGGTTATCTATTTTATATATAGCAGTGTGTATAATTAATCCCAAACTCCTAATTCATCTCTTCCCCCTCCACCCCGTCAAGAGTAGGCCTAGTTCTGTAAGGAACTGCTAAACTATCCTTCAAAGTGGTTGTACCATTTTGTATTCCTATCAGCAAATGAATGAGAATTGTTACTTATAGTACTTTAAAAAAATCTATTAGCAACAACATTTAAAAACAAATCTATG
Organism: Oreotragus oreotragus; assembly: GCA_006410675.1. Classification (NCBI taxonomy): domain Eukaryota; kingdom Metazoa; phylum Chordata; class Mammalia; order Artiodactyla; family Bovidae; genus Oreotragus; species Oreotragus oreotragus. The sequence goes on from SJYX01011351.1 coordinate 624,084, forward strand.
CATAAGCTATTTGTCTATAAAGAATAGCCATTGTTTGTTGTATATGAAGCAGAGCTTCCCTCCCTTACTGATTGTATTTTAATACTTTTTTTTTCCCAGTGGATAGAGTTTCTCCTCACTGTGAAGGATCTGTCTATAGGTAGAGTCCTCCAGAATTCAATTTTTGATGTTGAATCTTTGAATTCTTAACTAGTAGTGATGAGGAATTATTTTTTAAGTTTTAATAAAATCATATGCTGCCCTCAACAACACCACATAGAACACAAGGCCACAGTTTGAGGTATTTGTTACCTGACAATAAAATCTTTTACCAGTCAATTTTGCATGTAGGCATAATTAACATTAGCGTGTAAAACAACCACAAAGACTTTGAGTGTGCTCAGCTGAGTTATTTTTAGGTTCATGCAAAATATTTTGTTAATGTAATTTTCAGATTACTTATCTAAACATTGAAAGGAAAGACAAAGAGACCTTTCACGGTGCCCCCGCAGGGCTCACCCATCCCCTCTTTGGACCTACACTGGAAACTCTCAGGATTGTACCATAGAAACACATTCATGCCTTTACTCATAGACTCATGAGCTAGAGGGTCTCTCAAAGGCATAAGCCTGACCCAATTTAGGTCATATGCAACACAGAATGCTTACTCTAATCTTCCAGAATTCCAGATTTTCTTTTCTACTAAAACAGAAAACTTCAAATTTTTTCCTTTTTCAAAGGAAGGAAAGGCCAAACCAAACTTCTTTACCCGCAGTTAGAGAATCATTCCTTTGTGTTCTGTTTCAAGAACACCAGGAGCATTTTCCTTAAATGTTCTTACCGTAACGACCACAAAATGGTAGTTATGTGAGGTGAAGGATGTGTTAACTAACCCTATTGTGGGGGAAATAGTTTGCAATATATGCAAGTATCAAATCATGCCATTATATACCTTAAGCTTCCATAATGTTATACATCAATAATACCTCAATAAAGCTGGGGAAAATGTAAGTTCTTTACTTACATGAAGACAGGCTCCCTTTTCCCCATGGCTTTTGTGTTATTATTTTAAAATAAGGCTTTCTTTTTGTTCCTGGCCTTTTCTCTTATTGTTTTTTTTTTTTAAATTCTCTTCCATTATGGTTTATTACAGGACACGGAATGTTGTTCCCTGAGTTGTCCAGTTTGACCTTGTTGTTTATCCTTTCTCTCCATAACAGTTTGCACCTGCTAACGGCAAACCCCACCTCCCTCTGCCTGGGCCACCACAGATCTGTTCTCTGTCTGCAAGCCTGTTTCTGTTTCATGGGTAAGTTCATCTGTATCATATTTTAGATTCCACATATAAGTGATATTATATGGTGTCTATCTTTCCCTTCTGACTTATTTTGCTTAGTGTGATAATCTCTACGTCCAACCATGTTGCTGTAAATGGCAGGATTTCATTCTTTTTTACGTCTGGGTAGTATTCTCTTATTCTTGAGCCTACATATTTCTTATCTTTCTAGACAATTTCATCAACATTTATAGAGCACCTATTATGCACGAAGTTTTGGGTTAAGTTCTAGGAATCCCTTTAAGGAAACATCGAGGACAGGAGTTGGCAAACATTTTCTGTAAATAACCAGATAAATATCTCAGTTTGGGGGGAGCTATCCAGTCTGCGTCACACTAGTCAACTTTCTAAACAATTCAATTAACATTTCATGATGTAGTGCTAAGGCAGCCACAGACAGTAAGTCAAAGGATGGGCATGGCTGTGTGCCAATACACCTTTTTATAAAAACAGGTTATGAACTCATGATGAAGGAAATTACTGATACTGCTAAAATGAATTGGAATACAATGTAAAGAGTATACTTCATCAGCAGTATACACATGATATGTGAACTCTAAAAGCAGTTCAAACAACTTGAGATTGGAATACAGCAAAGGAAAGTAATTCATTCTCTCTGGCATTGTGAAGCAAGTTTTCATTTAGGAGGTAACTTTTAGGATTTAAAGGATTCCAGGAGGAAGAAAGGATTTTGAAAAGAGAATTCCAACTAGTGTGAACAAGGACTGTGAGCATGAAAGAACATGTCATGCTTGGGAAGTCTCAAGTTCTCCTTTTGTGGCTAAAGCACAGTTTCTTTATAGGAAGATGTGGGTGAAAGGCATTCTGGAGCCAGATTGTCAGAGGCTCTGAGGCTGTCCTCTGGGAACTAGATTTCAGCTGAGTGTCAAGACTGGGACACCATCAGCTTTGTTTACAAATGCAATCTGTAGGTCTATTCCTGTGGAGGGCATTTTGGAGTGGGAGAGAGTAGAGGCAGGGAAATAAGTTATAAACCCATTTCTGTTGTCCAAGTGAGAGAGGGTAAGGCTTGAACTGGGGCAGTGACTTTGGGATGGAGAAGAGAGGCTTTGGGAGATGAATTGACAGGTCGTAATGACTAAATGGTTGTTTCTAAAATTCTGGGACTGTCCCCGGTTGCTTGTGTGCCATGTAGTGTTCAGATTGCTCTCGGATCCCTTCCCTGCCCTTCCTTGCTTGTCATCTTGGGTAACCGACCCCCTCAAACTACTGTGCCCGGCTCCCTTTCTTCTTGGCTTCTGGTTGGGTCAGAGGTGGGAGGAGGAGAGAAGCCAAGCCTGTTCTCCCCTCTCGCCCTGTCCCCATGGCATCAGCTGCTGTGGCTGAGTCTCCTTGCCACATCTAGCTCCTGCCGGGGTCCCAGGTTCCGGCTTCCACCTGGTGTCCTTGCTCTAGCACTCTCTAACCCCACCTTTTCTGCACTGTTTCGGTGTCAGTGGTGACAGAGGCTTCCTGCCACTCTAACCTCTCTCTGGGTTGCCTCACCTTCCTCTGTTTTCTCTTTCAGTTTTTCTGATCTGTTTGTAACCAGTTCCCCTCAGTTGAACTAATTAATATAAGTTCTATTTTTCTAATCAGATCCTAGCTGATAGAGATGTAATGATTAAACTAGTTGGGCAATACAGGGGTTTAAGTTAGGAAATGAAGACAATTCAGTTTTCAATCTGACTCATGGTTTGCTAGAAAGCCCCTGTGGTATCTGTGATGACCTTTATCCCTGCTTCCTCTCGACCAGAGGTCCCTAACCTCTGGGATCTCCTGTCTGATGATCTGAGGTGGAGCTGATGTAATAATAATGGAGATAATGTGCACAGTAAACGCAATGTGCTTCAGTCATCCTGACATCATGCCCCCCCCCCCCACTTCCCTGTGCCGTGTGGAAAAATTGTCTTCCACAAAACCAGTCCCTGGTACCAAAATGATTGGGAACTGCTGCTCTAGACCATTCATTGTGAAGCTAGTCTGAATAGTTTTTTAAAAACCTTCCCTACTTAAAACCTTCCAGTGACTTTTTGTTGTACCTAGAATGAAAGCTAAACTCCTATTTAAGCTTCTACTTGCACCTATTATCTTTCTCTCCTCACGCTGTCCAGCCACAGTGGCCCCCTTGCTGTTCCTCAGACTCATTAAGTTGGTTTCTGTCTTGGGGCCTTTGCACTTTTGCTCTTCCTACTAGAAATGCTCCTTGCTCCACTCTCCATGTGTTGTCTTCACGCAGGTCTCTGTTTTCGTGCCACCTCTTCAGAGATCCCACCACCAGTGACCTCCTTACTGGTTTCTGTTCTTCATCACGTGTATCACTCTATGTATTTCTACTTCTTCAAAGCTTAAAGGTGAAAAAAATTACCTTGTTCACCTTTCTATTCTTAGCACCTATACGCAGTCTGGCATTTAATTAAGGACAGAGTGCATGTCTGCGTGCTCAGTTGCTTTAGTCATGTCCAGCTCTTTGCGATTTCACGAAATGTATCCCACCAGGCTCCTCTGTCCATAGGATTTTCCTGGCAAAAAATAGTAGATTGGGCTGCCATGCCCTCCTCCAGGGGATCTTCCCAACTAAGGGATTGAACCCGTGTCTCCTGCCTTGCAGGTGGATTCTTTACCACTGAGCCCCACAGGAAGCCAAGGACAGCATAAATATTTGCTAATGAATAATGCTATTACCTTTTTAAAGTGTTGTATAGCAGAGGTGCCTTATATACTCATTTATTTATTTATTTTTGGTGCCTGGATAGGGACTTGAACCCTGGACCCTTGGATTAAAAGTTTGATGCTTTATTAGCTGAGCTGCCCAGGCACTCTTTTTTTTTTTTTTTTTTTTTAGCTGTTTCTCTGTAATATATTAAACCTTTTGTTTTTCGTCTTTACACATCTGATATGTTAGGGGAAGAGGTTAACAAATGGAAATCATACGGGTAGAGCATCACTAGAAGAAAAGTGGTAATTATTATTATTTTTTAAACGGCCAACAGAAGGGGCGCCTGCGGACGGCGGAGGCATCTGCGGGCCCCGGGCCATCAGAGCGGCGTGTCGCAGCTGCAGTCCGCCGGCTCCGCGGGGCCCGGGCGGGTCAGAGCGGCCTGTCGCGGCTGCAGCCCCTCCGGCTCCGCGGGGCCCGGGCGCGGCGGCGCGGGCGGCCGCTGTTTCATCATTTCCTTCACCTCCTCTTCCAGCTCCGGGGGGATGATGAGCTGGTCATCGGGGTCCGGCTGCGCCGGGGCCGCGAAGTACCCGCCCGGCCTGCGCAGCGGCGCGTCGGCGGCCACCTCGATCACGTTGTGGCTGCGCTCCTGGGGGGCCACGGAGCCGTTGCCCAGGCACTCTTACACAAGGTACTTTTTAAAAAAATTACTTTGCTTATTAATTTACTTTCATACTATCTCTTCCTGCAATGCCCTCTCCCATTCCATCTTCACCATTCTTCCAAAACAGTTGGAATCCTTTCCTCTGTGAAACCCTCCTTACTCCCCACAGGGAATTGACTTCTCCCTTCTTTGGGGCCCATTGGACCCCAGCAAGACTAACAAACATTTTATTGTAGTCACTTGATTGCAGCCATGAAATTAAAAGACGCTTACTCCTTGGAAGGAAAGTTATGACCAACCTAGATAGCATATTAAAAAGCAGAGATATTACTTTGCCAACAAAGGTCCGTCTAGTCAAGGCTATGGTTTTTCCAGTGGTCATGTATGGATGTAAGAGTTTGACTGTGAAGAAAGCTGAGTGCTGAAGAATTGATGCTTTTGAACTGTGGTGTTGGAGAAGACTCTTGAGAGTCCCTTGGAGTGCAAGGAGGTCCAACCAGTCCATCCTGAAAGAGATCAGTCCTGGGTGTTCATCGGAAGGACTGATGCTGAGGCTGAAACTCCAATACTTTGGCCACCTGATGCGAAGAGTTGACTCACTGGAAAAGACTCTGACGCTGGGAGGGATTGAGGGCAGGAGGAGAAGGGGACGACAGAGGATGAGATGGCTGCATAGCATCACCAACTCGATGCATGTGAGTTTGGGTGAACTCCAGGAGTTGATGATGGACCTGAAGGCCTGGCGTGCTGTGATTCATGGGGTCACAAAGAGTTGGACACGACTGAACTGAACGACTGAACTGAACTGAATATTTATCTCCTTTTCCTAAATATCAGCCTCTTAAAGAGAAGTGGAGATCATAAATTTTTACCTCCATAGCTTCAGTCTGTAGAATAGTGCCTGACGTATTGTTGCATTTGGTAAATATTTGTTAAATGAATGAATGAAGTAGGAGATACAGATTTTCCAGCTTCACATTTCTCCTTGTTTCCATACACTATGGATCACTGGGAAGGAAAAATGGTTCCAAATCTGTAAAAGGGGGATAATAGTTCCAACCTCACACTGTTTGCGGACATGACTAAAGTAATGAAATGAACAGTCTCAGGAGATTATAAAAATAACATGAGTAAAACCTGCCATTCATGTATTATAGGAAAAGGGCTCTTCCATTGACTAGAATCCTTGTCAAGACTGATATGAATATTAGTCTTACCTGAGACTTGTCTATAAGAAACCTTAAATTTTCTAGAATGTTCATGATGATTTGTGAAGAATGTCCTGAAGAAGGTATAGTTGAGGTAGCGTGTGTGTTAAGTCACTTCAGTAGTGTCTGACTCTTTGCAACCCTATGGACTATAGCCCACCAGACTCCTTGGTCCATGGTATTCTCCAGGCAAGAATAATTTCACAGAAAAACAGGAAAATGTCTGAAATATTTGGCTTTTTCAGACACTCTGTTAATCCTGGGAGGAAGGCCTTTTTCTTGGGATAAATGTACAGAGCCATAGATAAGAGAAGTACACACTCGGGGACCCCGTAGCTAGTCTTGGGTGCAGGTCCAAGATGTGCAGAGCCAGGCACAGTGTCCAGCTGCACCCACTCTTTCCCTTGTGAACTCAAGTCCCCAGCCCAGCACCAGGGAAGACTGGTTGTCACTGAGCACTCGAGTGTTGGGTCCCGACAAGTGCCCTCGTGATCTGGTGCCTTTAAATCCTCAGCTCCTGATCTTTGTGACTTAGAGAAGCCAAAGGTGGGATGCAAATGTACTAACCACTCTCTGCTGGCAGCTTTCCCCTGTGCAACTCTGCTGTGCCCTTGGGAAGCTGAGAGGCTGTTTTGTCTTCAGCCCTGTTTTGCCCTGAGTTTTACTAAGTATATAATTTACTATTAAGTAAAGATCAGAAAGAAGAAACAGATTTGAAAACATTTTAAAGTATTTAAGTGCCAAAGTTTCTTTTTCTAAGGATAAAACTAATGACAGAAGGTTGATTTTCATCCAAAAGATCCTTGAAGACAAAAACAACCTTTTTGAAGACATCTTGATTGAACCTGGCTGGGGCAGGGGTACGGTGGGTGGGGACTCTGGGCGAACTGGGGTTCTCTATGTGAAACTGACTGTGACCTTGGCTTTGAAGATGAAGTAATAGTGTGCTGAGACACCTTCTTCCTTGTGTCACTCATACTGCGTTTCCAAGAAGGGGGTCTTAACCACAATTTCAGACATATCTTTATGTCTGAAAAATAATCCCAGTTCTGCTAAAACAACTGTGGGTATTTTTGCTAATAGACAGAGCCAAGTTTTAAAAGAAATCCAAGGCTTTAAAAAATGAAAAGAATGTTAATTACTTGCTTTCCCCAACTCTCTGTCCTTTAAAAATTAAATATTCTAGGGCTTCCCTGGTGGCTCAGTGGTAAAGAATCTGCCTGCTAATGCAAGAGACATAGGTTGGATCTCTGATTTGGGAAGATCCTACATGCTATGGAGCACACAAGCCCATGGGCCGCAGCTTTGAGCCTGTGCTCCAGAGCCTGGGAGCTGCAACAACTGGGCCCACATGCTGCAACTTCTGAAGCTCATGTGCCCTAGATCCTGTGCTCTGCAATGAGAGAGACCACTGCAATGAGAAGCCCACCCACCACAACTAGAGAGTAGCCTCCACTTGCCACACCTAGAGAAACACCCATGCAGCAACAAAGACCCAGCACAGCCAAAAATAAAAATAATAAAAAATTAAGTATTCCAAGAAAATATATGCAAATGGTTGGCACATAAGCATTAGCTACTCTTCCCTGTGATCTGTTTTTGCATTCCTTTCTCTCTCTTAAAAAAAAATATTGTGTTTAATTATATGTTTCCACATCCCTCATTAGACTTGATCTCATCTGGGTCAGGATCAAGTTTTATCCATCTTGGATTTATCAGAGCCTATGATATGAGTGTGCCTAGTGTAGAATTGTTTTTTAAAAACTACTTGTTGAATGAATGAGATATCATTTTTAGCTCTAGGCTTTTGGCTGTCTGACTAATTCAGACAGTTCAGTTTAGTCGCTCAGTTGTGTCCGACTCTTTGCAACCCCATGAATTGCAGCACACCAGGCCTCCCTGTCCATCACCAACTCCTGGAGTTCACCCAAACCCATGAACATTGAGTCAGTGATGCCATCCAGCCATCTCATCCTCTGTCATCCCCTTTTCCTCCTGCCCCCAATCCCTCCCAGCATCAGAGTCTTCTCCAATGAGTCAACTCTTCACATGAGGTGGCCAAAGTACTGGAGTTTCAGCTTTAGCATCATTCCTTCCAAAGAACACCCAGGACTGATCTCCTTTAGAATGGACTGGTTGGATTTCCTTGAGTCCAAGGGACTCTCAAGAGTCTTCTCCAACACCGCAGTTCAAAAGCATCAATTCTTCGGTGCTCAGCTTTCTTCACAGTCCAACTCTCACATCCGTACATGACTACTGGAAAAACCATAGCCTCTGACTAATTAGATAATTTTTAATTCATCTCAAGCACTAGCTCTTAATCAGATCTAAGGGTGCCCAAGCTCACCTTTAATAAAAGAAGTACAAATTAACACTACTGCAGTATCACTTTTTCATCTGCCATATCCTTGTATATAGTGTACACATACTATCAACACTTTGTTAGTTGTATATGTTAATATTATTCCTAGGGAAGGCACTTTGGCAATACCTATCAAAATTCCAAATGAACATACTCTTTGACCCAGGAATTCTATTTCTAGGAATTTATCTTGACAGTTATTCTCTCACATGTGGCAATGCTACAGGTAGGAACATTCGCTGTGGTCTTGTGTGCAGTAGTAAAAGCCTTGAAATGACCTAAATGTCCACCAATAGGAAACTAGTTAAATAAATAATGGTCCATGCATGCAACAGTCTAATCCAGAGGAAGAAAAGAATGAGGCAGCTCTATATCCACTGATAGGGATGATTGCTGAGATACATTATTAAGTCAGAAAAACAAGATTCAGGGCAGTGTATCCAGTATGCAACCATACATTATGTAAATGATGATAAAATTAACAGACATATTTGCACGTGTAGGCATAGCTATTCCATTAGGCATAGCTATTCCTGAATGGACTTATAAAACCCTAGAATTATTGGCTATCTCGGGTTCAGGGAGCTGAGTGGATAGGGGACAGGGAGCTGTGGTTTCTGTCCCTCACAACACGAAAAGTCCTCTTTGATTCGTTTGTTTGCTGCTGCTGCTAAGTCACTTCAGTCGTGTCCGACTCTGTGTGACCCCATAGACGGCATCCCACCAGGCTCCCCCATCCCTGGGATTCTCCAGGCAAGAATACTGGAGTGGGTTGCCATTTCCTTCTCCAATGCATGAAAGAGAAAAGTGAAAGTGAAGTCGCGCAGTCTGTCCGACTGTTAGCGACCCCATGGACTGCAGCCCACCAGGCTACTCCGTCCATTGGATTTTCCAGGCAAGAGTACTGGGGTGGGGTGCCATTGCCTTCCCCGGATTTGTTTGTTTAACCCTCACCATTTCCCCATTACTGTTAGGATTAAGTCCTAAATCCTTCTCGTGGTCTGCAAGGTGTTTTGTCACAGGACTCCTGCCTCCCTCCCCTGCCTCTTCAGCTTCTTCCCCTCTTGGCTTGGTCTTCTTTCATGTCCTCAAACATCATTCTTCTTCCCATCTCATGGCCTTCACAGATGCTGTTCCTCTGCCTGGAACACTCCTCCTCTCTGCTTTCACTGCCCTAATTCCTAGTGATCCTTGAGGCAGCAAGTTTGAGTCCCCCTTCATCAATGTGAACTTTTCTACCTCCCCAGTCTAATGTCGGCCCCTGGTAGATGCTCCCATGGCATCGTAAACTTCTCTTTCTATAGTAAACACTGAATTGCAATTAATTGGAACTAAAGCACTATTTGTTTGATGTTTGTTTTTCTTTCTGAGTCACAAGCTAATGTCTGTCTTGGTTACTTCCGTATATATGCATAGTACAAAGCAGGTGCTCATAAGCACTTGTGAAAGGAAGCAAAGAAAGAAGGAATGAAGGTGGTTGGGGGAGGAAGTGGGGAAGGTAAAACATAAAGGAAAGATGAAGGAAGGGCGAAAGGAAGTAACAACCAAGACAATAAAGCCCACTGTCAGGTGCTATCCCTATATGTTCATCATTAGAATTCATATCTTATGAAAATTGAGTACTGTGGTTTATTGCTTAGTGAAAAATAAAATTATCACCACCAGCTGCTGCTGCTGGTCACTTCAATCTTGTCCAACTCTGTGAGACCCCATAGACGGCAGCCCACCAGTCTCCCCCGTCCCTGGGATTCTCCAGGCAAGAACATTAGAGTGGGTTGCCATTTCCTTCTCCAATGCATGAAAGTGAAAAGTGAAAGTGAAGTCGCTTAGTCATGTTCGACTCTTAGTGACCCCATGAACTGCAGCCTACCAGGCTCCTCTGTCCATGGGATTTTCCAGGCAAGAGTACTGGAGTGGGGTGCCATTGCCTTCTCCGTTACTTTAGCCTAGACTCATGTTATTCTGAATTTTTCTTCTTTTACCACTGAGGGGCAGTAGCTTTTCACTCAGAACGTATTGATTTCTACCTTTTATGGGTGGGAAAATGTTTTAATACATACACATTAGGGCTTTAGGCTATTTTAACTAGTCCATATATTTTTACATTGATGTTGCTGCGTCTAAATATAAATCAGATGGTTATTTGACTGCATTTAGAATGAAGCAAACTTCTTCCCCAGCCTCCAAGACCCTGAAGGAGCTCGTCTCCCTTGGAGGCCTTGTCACTCATTATTTCTTCCTAGAATGCCATCCTCATTCAGGTTTCTGTTCCAATGTAAGCAACTCAAAAAGGGCTTTCTAGATCTTTCCATCTAAATTAGCTTCACCCAGGGGCCAGATGGGTTTTGTTATGTCCGAATTTGAGAAAAAGAATACAAAATTATGAATATAAAAATTTATTATATACAACAATAAACACTTACTTAGAAAAAAATCACAACAGAGGACACAGCAAAAAGACTGACACATACCATAGCCATCAGAAAACCCTGAAGAAGAATATGTAATTTTAATAATTAACTGCCTGACATAATATGTTTTTACCCTACAATTCTGGGTATATACTCTTTGGTTACCTCTCCATATGACAGTAATGGTGTGGTTTTATTTTCTAGTTGGTGAATGAGAAGATAATCCAGTCTTTGGTAAAATGTCATTGATTGAAATGTGTTTTTATGATTTATAGTACAGAAAAGTTGTTCTTTGCTTTCTCTACTCATTATTTGTAATGACACGTTAAGTTTTAGGATTGCTATCAAAATTTTAGAGGGCTTTCCAGGTGGCTCAGTGGTAAAGAATCTGCCTGCCAATGCAGGAGATGCAGGTTTGATCCCTGGATCAGGAAGATCCCTGGGTCAGGAAGATCCCCTGGAGGAGGGCATGGCAACCCACTCCAGTATTCTTGCCTGGGAAATTCCATGGACAGAGGAGCTGGGCGGGCTACAGTCCATGAGACTGCAAAAGAGCTGGTCATGACTTAATGACTAAACTAAAACAACAAAATTTTAGCAGTCTCTATTAGTTTTTTTTTTTTTATGGGCTCTAAGAAGTGATTTTGTTTCCAGGTGTGTGGTGTGTGTGCATGTGTGTGCCTTCACACTAGCCTAGCATCACGGTTCCTCCAGGGGCTTGAACTGGGCCTGCACGGATGAAGAGCTCTGAAACTTAAGTTGCATTATGTTGGAGTCAATGCCCCTCAGTTCCACTCCTCAATTACTTGTTATCACTTCCCTTGGTTTTCATTTTCCTCAACACTAACCACAATCTGAGCTTGTCTTATTATGCACTAACCGTTTGCAGATGGCCTTCCTCCACTGCCATGTCGCTGACAGGGAACACAAGCCCTTGACTGTTCCGCTGGGCCCCCAGAGCCTCCCACAGGCGTGGCCTAGGAGAGGGGCTCAATGTTTGTTGAATGAATGAGTGAAAGAAAGTTACTCGGGATTTGATGTTAATCTCTCAAATTTGTTCTTGGAATTTTATGAATGTTGATCTCTCATAAGAGCCACTTTAATTAAGCTTGATGGTGTAGCAAGTGTTAGGAGCACCAATTGTGTTAATAGGATAATTTTCTGAAATGGCAGTTTTTACCCACTATCACAATGTGTACATTTCTTTGACTAGAAATTTCAAAAGAGAATAGCCAGAGTCTTTAGAATTTGTGTGGGACTTAGTTCAGTTCAGTTTAGTTGCTCAGTCTTGTCCAACTTTTTGCGACCCTATGGACTGCAGCATGCCAGGCTTCCCTGTCCATCACCACCTCCTAGAGCTTACTCAAACTCATGTCCATTGAGTTGGTGATGTCATCCAATCATCTCATCCTCTGTTGTCCCCTTCTCCTCCTACCTTCAATCTTCCCGAGTGTCAGGGTCTTTTCCAGTGAGTCAGTTCATTGCATCAGGTGGCCAAAGTGTTGGAGTTTCAGCTTCAGCATCAATCCTTCCAATGAATATTCAGGACTGATCTCCTTTAGGATGGACTGGTTTGATCTCCTTGCAGTCTAAGGGACTCTCAAGAGTCTTCTCCAACACCACAGTTCAAAAGCATTAATTCTTCAGCACTCAGCTTTCTTTATAGATCCATAATATAACAGCTTTCTAACTTTCTTGCTCTATTATAAGGTAAAAACAAAGCAAGAGAGTTGACACTCTCACACATTTTCAAGCTATTAATTTTTAAAATCATAAGTGTATATATTTTAAAATTTGCAAAGGATGTCATTTTTAACTTAGTATAAATCGATGCCTTAAAAAGCCAACTGTATTAATTGGAAGCAAAATACCAAATCAATTTGATTCCTGTCTTTATCACTTTTAGAAATGTATTAATGAACTCTTCTTAGATAGTAGAAAATATTATAAAGTTTGTCTTTCTTCCTTAAATCTGTATTCTCATTCTACTCCTCCTCCCCACTCAGTGTCATTTATTTTTATGTCTGAACATCTTCTGTAGATAGACCCATCAAATTTTCTACCACAAAAAAGTGTTTATACATTTAAATGTAAGTTTGTAAAGTTTCTGTTGTAATAACAAGCTCAAAATATTTAACATTTCTTTTAGATTGTGTTATTATTACTATTGTTATTCAGGTGATCAAAGATAAATATATGACAAATTTTCATATGTAATTATGAAAAGTAAAATGTTACTAGAAATACATTTCTTTATTAAATGAGTTGAGCTGGTTTTTCAATTAGCTTATGTATGCATGTTTGAATATTATTTATTGGTAGGATGAGGCAGAGTTTAGCATCAATTCTATGCCTATTTACTTTTTTATAGACTTAAGTTCTGATAAATCTTATTCAAATAAGTAAGCAGATGGGAAAGAATATTTTGTTATAGCACTATTACTCAATCCCCTGGACACCTTCCAAGTTTTACCTCAGAAATTATATAATGCTATATCACCAGGAATTATTATTATTAATGCCCTACTAGCTAACATATCCTGCTTCAGTTACACTAATAGCAAAGACTTAGGAACCAGCTGACTTGCAAAAATATTAATCAACCATTAAAGTCATTTACTTTTTCAGCACCAGTGTTTAGGAATCTCCCTGTGTTTGGGGTTTCAGATGTTTTGACATCTCAGGAAAATTTCAGGTTTCACAATTCAGTGTAGAAAGATTTGGGATTAGTGAAATGTGTGCTTTAAATTTGTTTTTGATAGGGGGAGTGATTATTAGAGGAAAGGTGGGAGGAGAACTCACAAATACCTGGACCACAGAAGTGTTTTTAGACAGAATTATTGTCCACTCCAGTATTCTTGCCTGGGAAATCCCACTGACAGAGGAGCCTGGCTGGTGATAGTCCATGGGCTTACAAGAGTCAGACATGACTTAGGGACTAAACCACCACTATTGCATAAAACAGTCCTTTCAGACTCAAGGTGAGGGTCTGAAATTGATTTTCTTAACATCACCTCTGTCTGTGCACGGAAGAGAAAAGTCCTGGAGCCACATTACGGTTGGAAGATCATTCGTCTGAACCTATTTCAGAATCAGCTTTTGCGGTGTGCTTTTCAACGGTCACACCACTAGCCCCTTGCGCCCCTGTGATGGGACCCAGCTGTCCTCACACCACACGCTGTACCAGGTCCTTCTCTCTTACAGCAAGTAGTGCTTTCCGGTTTTTAAAAAAGCTGAGATTTAAAAAATTATCATTTAAGCATTTATTTTACTGAAGTGTAGTTGATTTACAATGTGGTGTTAGTTTCTGAAGTACAGCAAAGTGATTCAGTTATACATCTATACATCTTTTTTGATATTCTTTTCCATTATGGATTACTACAGGATATTGAATATAGTGCCCTGTGCTATATAGTAGAGGCTTGTTGTTCATCCATTCTGCATATACTCATTTACATCTGCTAATATATCTGCCTCCCCACCCTGCTACCCCTTGGCAACGACAAGTCTGTTCTCTATATCTGTGCTTCTGTTTCTGTTTAATACATAAGTTCATTTGTATCATTTCTTAGATTCCACATATAAGTGATCTCATATGATATTTATGTTTCTCTCTCTGACTTGCTTCACTTATTCTGATAATCTGTAGGTCCATCCATGTTGTTGCAAATGGCATGAAAAAATGCTCAATTTAACTTAGCTTGTAAGACTCTAGCAACTTTGGTCAAGACCAAAACATGAATCATCTGTAGAGGGAAAAGAATATTAGGCTCTGGAATTACACCATATAAACTTTTAAAATATGCAGTTTATTCTCAAGATCTGTTTATCCAGGAACCTCACAACTGACAACTGTGGTAAGAGTCTTTAAGGGTGACCAACACAATATTTACAAGCAATTGGTAAGATTAAGATTCTTTATAATCACATCTGGGCTTCCCTGGTGGCTCAGATGCTAAAGAATCCACCTGCAATGAGGGAGACCTGGGTTTGATCCCTGAGTTGGGAAGATCCCGTGGAGAAGGAGAAGGCTAGTCACTCCAGTATTCTGGCCTCTCCAGGGGAGCAAACAGAAGTCTACATTCCATGGACTGTATAGTCCATGGGGTCACAAAGAGTTGGACACAACTGAGCGACTTTCACTATAGTCCCATCTACCAAGCAGAATAAGTAGATAACACACTCTTATAAAAACAAACTAAAATTAAAACACAAATCTGGTGACTCAGTTTCAATTTATCTAGAAAATATTTATTAAGAGTCTACCATGTGCCAATAATGTATTGGCTGCTAGGGATTTTGAGTTGATTTTAAACTACTTAGTTTATCTCAGGAAGGCGTGCACATGTGATTTAGAGTGGCAGGTGACAGGGTCACCTCTGGCTTAACTCCTGCTCTATACTTTTGGTCTAGGTGGCTTTAGGCAAGCCTAAGTGTCCTCTTCTGGAAAATGTAAATTATAATATGTAGTTCCTAGTGTTGCTGTGGGGCTTCAGGAGATAGGTAATACACACTCAAGAAATGGTAGTTATTTTTATCACTATTTTTATTTCCTCCTCCACCCCAGCACCTGGCATGGTGTCTGTACCTAGGGGTAGACACTCAATAAATGCTATTGAGTCAACGAATGAGTGCACAAATAACAAACATTTGGACACACTACTCTATCTGTAAACAAAAGAATTATATGGTGAGCAGAACAAGTTATTCTCAAAGGTACAATTTTAGTTACAATATTTAGTAAATTCTAATGCCAAGTACTCTTCAAAATATTTCTTTATCCATTTTATTACTCAATGAAGTCATAGATCTCACTTTCAGAAAGCTTCCTGTGTATTTAAACATTTTTTCCATCATTTTTTTTTTCTTCAGCAGTCTGCAGGATGAGAATTATGATAGAATCCCTCTAAATCACACAAAATGAGTCTTAGAAAATACATAGAAATTCCATATCCAAATCCAAATCCAAAAATTCCATAGAAATAGATCCAGTGGGAAAAGCACTTCACATTTTTGAAAATTCCCAGGTGGGAATGGGCAACCAAGACATCATGTCTTGTTGAGAGCTTAAAGGACCATGGAGGACATATTATCGTTAGAGCATTTTTCTTGTGCCAGTGTAGGGGCTGGTATGGCTGCACTAAGGGGGCAATTCTTCCCCTTTCTAAGGTGAAGAGTCCAAGTTCCAGTTCCAGGGTCTTTCCTTGGACCCCCTTCTGTTTGCTCCCCTCTCCCTGCCTCTACTTTCATTGCTCTGAGGATCCTCTCCAGGACAACACCAACAATGTGTTGAAGCCAGAAGGACTGACATCTGGGATTGCTCGCCTTTATTGCAAAACAGCATTGTTGGGATCCCACATCCTGTACTGCTTAAGCTTTGGTTATTTTAACATATTCATTACACTGACCTGAATCCTATTCCTTGCTCTTAATCCTTCAAAAGGATATTGTTATTAAAATTTGGAAACGTAAAGAAAGTCTAGGTACTGGAGAGCAGATTTGTTAATCACGCTACCTAGTTGCATTAATCCAGTCCTGAGTGTGCTTGAGGAAATATACTTTAAAGTCTCCTTTTAAATAAATGTCATCAGTTCTAATTATACTTTCTTTCACATGCAAAATTTCTTTTAAACCATTCTTTAGGTTAGGTTAGTACTTTAAATAATGTTGGTACTTCCCAACTCTTGTCCTGTTGAAAAACTTAAGCCCAGCTACTGAACTGTACAAGAGAAGAATTAGGAGTTTGTTTTGTTTTCTTTCTTAGCTCTCATTTTCATTCCCAGCATGTCTACTACCCACAAATCTAAGGCTACAGTCTTTCATTCTGAAACATATTTCTGCCCACAGTGTACCCACTGGTTAATTTCCATAGCTCTGATTCATCTTGACAGTCACATGCTTCCGACAGGTGAGTACCTCCAGGCAGTCACCTGGAGTCACTTTTCTGTAATCATACGTATGTTTCATGATGGTGCTGGGTATCACCCTCATTTTCCAGGCAGAAGACATGACGGACAGAATTCTGGGTTTTTGTCCTAGCCCCTTAAGGTATTTATACTTTTCTTCCCCCTGTTTCTTTTCATGTGTCTTAGCAATCATTTTTTTAGTTTTTCTAACCGTCTCAATGTTCTTCCAGATATTTTGTTTTCTCTGTGGGCTTTACCTCTCTTCTGGTTTGTAATGTAGTAACACGTTGGTTCCGGTGGTTTATTAGTCAAAGATGATTTCTGTGGGAGTCATATAAATAAAGCGAATAATGAACCATGAAACCTGTAGTGGAAAATGTGGAAGTTACAGGAAGAAAACTAATCAAGCAGGAACAAGTTGGGTCAAGGCTGGGTTTAGGGCTGGCTATATTTAGCTAGAGGCTTCCCAGGTGGCCTGAGTGGTGAAAGAACGCACCTGCCCCTGCAGGAGACATAAGAGATGCAGGTTTGATCCCTGGGTTGGGAAGATCCCCTGAAGGAGGGCATGGCAACTCACTCCACGTAGTCTCGCCTGGAGAATCCCAGGGACAGAGGAGCCCCACGGGCGGGCTACAAAGATTTGGCAATGACTGAAGTAACTTAGCATGCATACATACTTAGGTAGGAGGAGTGTGTCTCTTAGTTTCTTCTCTCTGTTGCATCTTTCTTTCTCTCTACCTGCAGCATCCATCCCTCAGCCTCTCAGGAGTTTAGTATTTTTCATGTCTCCCAGTTTCTAGTTAGGAAGAAGAGCAACCATGCAGGACAACCCCTGAGGTGTCAGCCACACTCACCGCGTCTCTGCCTGTCATACATCTGACTCCCTCATCCACAGGGTGGCAACCTGGGAGCCATTATTAGATGACTCATGGCCCAGCCATGGTTGTTTGGATCAGGAGAGACCATTGAATCCAAACTGTCAATCAGAGCCTGATTCACTTGAAAACTTCAAGTTTGATCCAAAACTCTCCCCGTTCTCTCAGCACACATGAGGCTCGTGGCCCCAGTGACTTGTATGTGAATCTGTGTGTTTGTGCATGTGACTGATGGAGGAATGCCCTGTTCTCTCACAGAAGCCCCGCTTGTTCCACAGGGGACCCTTCTAGCACGTGGAGAAGAAGCGGGAAATGGAGGTGTCTCCTGAGGTGAAGATGTCTCCTCACTCCAGGTGGTGCTCTTTAGGAATTCGAGTCCTAACAGGCCTAGGAAGAAGCCTGTGAGAGGTCTGGTGATTCCAGGCCTGAAGTCTCCCCCAACATTCCTCTGCACCCAGAGCCCCTCTGCTTCACCACTCGATGGTACTTGACAAGCCTGCCACCTCCGATCGTATATCTTCTGTGGGTCCCAACTCTGGGGTCTAGGAGGAGGTGAGGGGGCTTCTGCTCTATCATGAGGGTCTGGGAAACTGCGAGTGTGTCCACTGCACCCCCTTTTTCTGATCCCACCATCACATCTTGGACTTCCATGCTTACTCCCCTATTGGTATCTGAAGTGGATCAGCAAGACCAGTGCTCACCAGTCATGCAAACAGGGCCTGGGGTGTCAAACTTCTCTTTCTTTTTAGACACCCATCAACTTGGAGCAGTTCTATTCCCTTCCCTGAACTTCAGAGAGGAGGCCAGTCCGGAGACCAGAGTCTCTCTTGTCAAATCTTGTCTTTTCTCCCCAAAGGAGAAGTCCTCCTCTTAGACCTTCTCATGATAGAACCTGGCAAACCAGCCTAGTCTCTCCAGCCCCTGGGAGGGCAGAGGTCTCTAGTTAGCAACTGGTCCTTCTTTATTTCTGCTCCAAGCCTTTCATAACTTTTCTTAATACAGCACTGACTCTGCTGTGATCCCTGCGTTATTCTGCTAACATGAGTGGGAGGACCAGGTCTCAACCAGAAATGCACACTGGATTCCCCTGGTGGTCCAATGGTTAAGACTCCACTGCATTTCCCTGCACTTCCATTGCAGGGCACATGGCTTCCATTCTCTGATTGGGGAACCAAGATCCCATATGCCACACAGTGAGACAGACAACAACAAAACCCCCAAACAAACACAACCACAACAAAAACTCAAAACAAGACCAAAAAATGTATACCATCCTGCTACTATAACTCATGGAGTTACTGTTACTTGCAAATAGAGTCCTGTTCCTACATTTGTAACTTTTCCTGATGACATGCACTTGGTAAGATTATTGGCTAAAGAAGTAAGCATGTCTCCCAAAGGAATGACTCTTTCTGGGATTCTTCAAACCCCACCAGCTTCGGGCCTTATGTCAGACTAGTCCTCCAGAGAAACCGGGTGGTTTTGTGATTTTCCTCCAGCAGAGTTCACAGCTTCCTTGTAGAAACAGACAAAGTGTATGGTGGGGTTGCCCCCAGGCAGAGAAGACAGAATGAAGGTACAGGTCAGGAAGTGGTTAAAGCGAAGATCTATGAGGCTCAGGAGTTGGAGCACCGAATGGCTCTGTACCTTGGCCACTCGTTGGAATCAACGGGGAAACCTTGGTCAATGGGGAAACCTTGGGCAATAACTATGGTTGTGTCCCTCCCCTAAAGCACCTGATGCCACTGATTAAGGCAGATTAGTCTTCCTGAGCTGCAGCAACTCCCCAGGTGATTCTAATATTTACCTAAGGTTACAGAAAACCGCTGTATGTAAGGAAAAGAAGTGGAATGAGATGGATGCTGGTAGAGTGAAAAGAAAATGAGAATTCAAGATCTTGAAGATCCCAGATGTAGAGGGCTTGACTGAGCCCTGAATTCGGGGGCAGCCTGCTCCTGTTACTGAAAACCCAAGTCCGTGTGCCCGACGCACAATGGGGTCAAACAATACCGAGACATCAGAGTTTGGAACAGAGAAAGTTTTATTACAGGGCCATGCAAGGAGATGGGTGGTTCATACCTTAAAAACCCAAACTCCCTGAAAGCTTTTAGCAAAACCCTTTTCTGGGAAAGGTGAGGGAGGGGTTTGGGTAGTTGCTGCAAACTTCTTGGTGTCACACCCTTTGTTCTTGAGGTCAGGTAGTGCTACTCCTGTGCATCTCTATCAGACAAATATTATTCTCTGTTCTGAAAAGAAACGGCAAGGTCCCAAGGCACACCTGTCATCCTCCAAGGCCCAGGTCCTGACTGAGAGGAGGCAGATCTCACTCAGTTGGCAGCTCCCTCAAGCCCAGGCCCCCAGACCCTGCCCTGTGTCATCAACCAAAGGAGCCAGGCACCCAGCCTAACTGGCCCTCAGGCTCCTCAGGCCACCCAAACTGGTGTGCGTGGAGGGCGGGGGGCAGGTCCCACAGACTGTGACCCAGGCAGACAGCAGGGTCGCAGAGACAGGGATGGGAAGAGGCTCACCACTGCCCCGAGGCCTGGACTCCACCAGTGGGCTGGAGCCCTGCAGGACACAGCCCTGGGTCCCCCAGCTCACCTACTGGCCCAAGGCCAGGGAATAGACCCGAGGGCCCCAGGAAGAAGGCCAGGATCTGGCCCTTTCCTCACTCTCCATCTGACTGCTACCCTGACCGTGGTCGGGATCACCTCATTAACGGCCCCTCATTAACAGCTGGCAATGGCACCCCACTCCAGTACTCTTGCCTGGAAAATCCCATGGACAGAGGAGCCTGGGAGGCTCCATGGGGTCACTAGGAGTCGGACACGACTGAGCGACTTCACTTTCACTTTTCACTTTCATGCACTGGAGAAGGAAATGGCAACCCACTCCAGTGTTCTTGCCTGGAGAATCCCAGGGACGGGGAAGCCCGGTGGGCTGCCGTCTATGGGGTCTCACAGAGTCGGACACGACTGAAGCGACTTAGCCGCAGCGGCAGCGGCAGCGGCGGCAGCAGCAGCAGCAGCAGCGGCAGCGGCAGCTTGTGGGCGTGGCCACTGCAGCACCAGCCAATGGCTGAGCCGGAGCGTTTGTCCGGTCGCAGGTGTGAAGTGCTGAGCTGCCCCAATGGCTGCCTCTCTGAGGGCCGCTCTTGCGGCGCTCCGGTACCATTCAGACAGCAAGACGTCAGGCCTGAAGGTAACCCTGGGTTCCAGGCGTGGCTGAGAGCAGTTCTGCGGAACTATGAGGGCGATGGGGCTGTCAGCTGGGTCGCCCTCACGGACGGTTGTCATTTTCTGACTGGAGGCTGAGGTTGCAGGGAAAGAGCCCTGTGAGGAGAGGCTGAAGCCCTTGCTGATGGTGGTGGGGCGACCTGGGGCCTTGTTGAAGGAAAAAGGATGGGAAGCCGGGTGGGGTGGGGGGTTGGAGGGCATGAACCTCAGAAGGAAGGCAGTGGGGGACAGTAAAGGTTGGAAGTTGCAGTGGGACGTTTAGACGAGCTGTGAGTACTCGCCTCCTCGACACGGGGTCTGGGAGAAGGGAGGTGTGAGGAAAACTCAGTTTTGCACCAGCAAGTCTTTCTTTCCTCTGTGTCTCCTTGACTCCTCACACAAAACCCTTCAGTTCTGGTCATCAATGCTCTTCTCCACACCAAGCAAGTCTCTGTGACACCGGCTGGGATAAGGATGGGGGCTCCTACAGTTTCACTCGTTCCTGATACTGCCTTCTGGAGATAGGGTCAGATCCTACAAGGTAAGGCTTCTGTCCCACACGACTGCCCCCACACCCCCTTCAGATGCCAGTCATAAGTCCAGGTTGTCACCTGTGCTTCTGATGGATTGGCTATAAATTGGAGGTTTTCATGACTCCCTTGCCTCGAGCTTGATTAAATTGGTCGTGTGGTTCACAAAACTCAGGGAAACATGGTTACTGGTTTATTGAAGGATAAGATAAAGGATACAAATGAAGAGATACACAAGGTGAGGTTAGGAAGGGTCCTGAGTGTAGAAGCTTGTGTCCCTGTGGAGCTGGGGCATGTCACCTTCCCGATGTGGACGTATTTACCAATCTAGAAACTCTCCAGACCCCCTTCTATAGGGATTTTTATAGAGGCTTCCTCATGAAGGCCTGATTAGTTATTAACTCCATTTCCAGCCCCTTCCTCTCTCTGGAGCATGGGGGCTGGGGATGAAAACTCTAAGCTACTAATCACAACTTGGTCTTTCTGATGACCATCTTTCATCTGGGAGCCACCCAGAATCCCTGCAATAGATGAACAGTCCCTGCTATAGAGTCTCTTCAATATAAAGGATGCTCCAGGTGCTCCTCTCACCTAAGAAATGACAGGTTTTCAGAGGTTGTGTTCCAGGAACTGGGGGCAGAGAAAAAAATACATATTTTCTATTATCTCCCAGTGGCACCCCACCCCAGTACTCTTGCCTGGAAAATCCAATGGACGGAGGAGCCTGGTGGGCTGCAGTCCATGGGGTCGCTAACAGTCGGACAGACTGAGCGACTTCACTTTCACTTTTCTCTTTCATGCATTGGAGAAGGAAATGGCAACCCACTCCAGTATTCTTGCCTGGAGAATCCCAGGGATGGGGGAGCCTGGTAGGCTGCCGTCTATGGGGTCACACAGAGTCGGGCATGACTGAAGTGACTTAGCAGCAGCAGCAGCAGCAGCATTATCTCCCCATAGGGAACTGAGCATCGTGCCCTAGACAGAGCTATGACACAAGTGAGGTCTTAGAAAAGAGCCTGATTCTTCAGTATTTCTGAGACTTGGTCTCCAGACTGTTGGAAATTTCTTGTAAAGTTTTTCAGAATCAAGCAAATAGGTTGTTTAGGATCCAGGACTTGGCTCGTGCTGTCCAGGGTTCACATATTGACTTATTTCTGGCTCATTTTGTTCAGCCCACACCAGAGTGTGGGGAGGAAAAATGAAACCCGAATGTCTTTGCGTGGAGTCTGCTCTCTTCAGTTTACCCCAGGTCCCACCTTTGGGCTTAAAATGGAGCTGCTTCCTACCCTATCTGCCCCAATAATTTTGTTTCTTTCAGTTCAGTTGCTTAGTTGTGTCAGACTCTTTGTAACCCCATGGAATGCAGCACGCCAGACTTCCCTGTCCATCACCAACTCCTGGAGGTTACTCAAACTCATGTCCATAGAGTCGGTGATGCCATCCAACCATCTCATCCTCTGTCATCCCCCTTCTTCTCCTGCCTTCAATCTTTCCCAGCATCAGGGTATTTTCTAAGGAGTCAATTCTTCTCATCAGGTGGTTTAAGTATTGGAGTTTCAGTTTCAGCATCAGTCCTTCCAATGAATATTCAGGAAATATATTGATTTCCTTTAGGATGGACTGGTACCTAGAGGAACGACAGGTTCCCTGAGAGTTCTCAGAAGTGGTTGTGGTGTCAAGTTTTCGTAGTTAAGCAGAAATCAAATAATACTTTTTAAGGTCTTATATTTTCATTTTTCTTACAATATTACTTAGGGGGTTATAACAGACTTAGGGGTATATGATAGGGGTTCTGGACTTCTAAAGACTACAACCCTGGGACCAACCCCTCTTTCTGTTAGTGGAAGAAACGTAAAGGGAGACCTCGACGAAGTGAGAGTGGGGTGGGACTGAATGATCAGTAAGAAACACAGAGATGACTTCGTTACAGAAAAATAAGTGAAAAGATGGGTTCACAAGTATGAAGGGACCACCGAGTCTACCATTTATTAGGTGGAAGTTACGTCCTCTGGACCCAAACTAGGGACCCAACCCTTCTAGGGGACCTCGTACCGTGCCGTTGTGTGAAGTCATAAGACCGGACCTCTTAGGGTACTTGTCTCCTCGGATCTCCCGATGCCAAGTGTCCCAACGTGTCTCAGTCTGTGCTGACTCGTTCATTCGTGTCGCGTCGTGTGTAAACAAGTATGTATGAACAACTGCACCTCACACGTTGCCAGGCCCCTTTGTAGGCACTGGAGTCAGTGAAGTGAAAATCACTCAGTCCTGTCTGACTCTGTGAACCTGTGGACTGTATAGTCCATGGAATTCTCCAGGCCAGAATACTGGAGTGGATAGCCATTCCCTTCTTCAGGGGATCTTCTGGACTCAGGAATCGAACTGGAGTCTCCCGCATTGCAGGCAGATTCTTTACCAGCTGAGCCACCAGGAAAGTCCTAGAAACTCTGGAGTAGGTAGCCTGTCCCTTCTCCAGTGGATCTTCTGGACCCAGGAATTGAACCGGAGTCTCCTGCACTGCAGAGCAGAAGGCAAAACAAGCAAAGTGCTTGT
Source organism: Oreotragus oreotragus (assembly GCA_006410675.1). Lineage (NCBI taxonomy): Eukaryota > Metazoa > Chordata > Mammalia > Artiodactyla > Bovidae > Oreotragus > Oreotragus oreotragus. Next base: position 647,782 of record SJYX01011351.1, read on the forward strand.
TCCCAGAGGACTTTCAGCACAGGATGGAGGAGACAGACAATATAGAACCAGTCAATCAATCAACAAGTCTGTGAAGTGCTATGAAGGACAAAAGTAAGGTAATTTGACAGAGATCTATCAAAGCGTAAGGGAAGGCAGGATTGGGGTAGTTGGAGCACTTCAGGTGTTGAGGAGGACATCCTGAAAGGGTGGCATTTGATCCAAGACATGAAGGTACAACCATGTGAAAATCTAGAGGGTACCATGCTCCAGGCAGAAGAGACAGCCAGTGCAAAGGTACTGAGGTAGAAGGGAGCTTAGGGGCTATTGGAGATGTTTCTCAGGGCTTCCTTGGGGGCACTTTAGCCCTCCTCAATGCTGGCTTAAGTGACTTTTCTCTGTGCCCCCATAGCATCCACTGTGACATTTGTTATAGCCCTTAGTTCCTTTGGTGAATTATTGTCTGTCTCCGTCACTGGCCCGAGGCTGACCAAAGGCAGAGTGCTGCTGTTTTCACTTTTGTATTTCCAACTGCGCAGCTATGTCTGCCTCACAGATAGTGTTCAACAAATATTTGAAGCAGCAAATGTGCTTGGAGGCAAAATGAACATGGGACTCTAGGCCCCTGGGTTCTAGACTCAAATTTGGAACTAACAGGCACATCTTAAACATTTTCAGCTCCTAAAATTTTCTCTATATGTCTGAGAGACAACACTGAAATATTTTTGCAGTTATTCAAGTTTCCTTCTTTTTAGCAGGGGTCTCTCAAATGTGCATTTGTTTTTTCATTCATCAGGTATTTATTGAGCTCTTACTACATCCAAGGCATTGTTCTGGGCATATGGGTATGGAAGTAAACAAAGCCGAGTCTTTGGGGTGGGGGGTGCTTGTATTCTAGTCTGTGGGGAGAAGATGAAAAAACAAACATTTTTTGAGAAAAAAATATATGACACATGGTGACCCATCGATTGAGTAAGGGGGATAGAGGGAGTAGAGGCTGTACTGATGTTTTACATGGGGTGGTGAGGGCAAACGAGTCGCTGTTGGGTCCTTTGGGAATCAGAAGCCAACAGGTGGGGTGGATATGCTCATGGAAGTTAAAAGGGAGAGGGAGCAGGAATGACAGGTGGAACCCTCATACTGCAATGCAGGTCTGACACTGGTGAAAGGGCAGGAGGAGGAGGAGGAAAGAGGACAGGGCTGAGGTTGAAACTGAGTTGTGATAAAGAGCCAAAAGTGCCTTGGTCCACTCCGGGGTGAGTACGGGAGAGAACACTGTCCTGTGGCCCTTTGTTCAAGGTTGTCCTTTGTCAGGTCAATACATCAGTTCATTTTGCCTTGTACTGCTCAGATGCCAGGCGCAGGTTGTCCCAGGAAAGGTCTGACCTTGAACAAAGAACCCATCTGCAGCTTTGACCCTGAAGGAGCTGGGCACTGTGGTCATGTAACCCAGAGCAGGGCACCCTGTCCTTCCATGAAAGAACATCTGAGAGGCAAAACTCAGTGTCTGTGGCAGGAAGCAACTGAATCGGGGAGTGACATGATCTACTTAGTTTTTACAAGAATCGTTCATGATAGTCTGTGGAGATTAGGTCTGTGAGAGCCTATGGAGGAGGCACAGCGACTGCTAAAGAAGCTTGCTGCTGCTGCTGTTGCTAAGTCGCTTCAGTCATGTCCAACTCTTTGCGACCCCATGGACTGCAGCCCACCAGGCTCCTCTGTCCATGGGATTTTCCAGGCAAGAGTACTGGAGGGGGGTGCCACTGCCTTCTCTGGCTAAAGAAGCTTCAGTTCAATTCAGTCACTCAGTCGTGTCCTACTCTTTGCGACCCCATGAATCCCAGCACGCCAGGCCTCCCTGTCCATCACCATCTCCCGGAGTTCACTCAGACTCACGTCCATCGAGTCGGTGATGCCATCCAGCCATCTCATCCTCGGTTGTCCCCTTCTCCTCCTGCCCCCAATCCCTCCCAGCATCAGAGTCTTTTCCAATGAGTCAACTCTTCGCATGAGGTGGCCAAAGTACTGGAGTTTCAGCTTTAGCATCAGTCCTTCCAAAGAAATCCCAGAGTTGATCTCCTTCAGAATGGACTGATTGGATCTCCTTGCAGTCCAAGGGACTCTCAAGAGTCTTCTCCAACACCACAGTTCAAAAGCATCGATTCTTCGGTGCTCAGCTTTCTTCACAGTCCAACTTTCACATCCATACATGACCACAGGAAAAACCATAGCCTTGACTAGGCGGACCTTAGTTGGCAAAGTAATGTCTCTGCTTTTGAATATACTATCTAGGTTGGTCATAACTTTTCTTCCAAGGAGTAAGCGTCTT
>SJYX01011351.1:653422-678492 GCA_006410675.1 Oreotragus oreotragus
GTGCTATTTGCAAGGCTTCTCCGGACAGCCATTTTGCTTTTTTGCATTTCTTTTCCATGGGGATGGTCTTGATCCCTGTCTCCTGTACAATGTCAGGAACCTCATTCCATAGTTCATCAGGAACTCTGTCTATCAGATCTAGGCCCTTAAATCTATTTCTCACTTCCACTGTATAATCATAAGGGATTTGATTTAGGTCATACCTGAATGGTCTAGCGGTTTTCCCTACTTTCTTCAATTTAAGTCTGAATTTGGAAATAAGGAGTTCATGATCTGAGCCACAGTCAGCTCCTGGTCTTGTTTTTGTTGACTGTATAGAGCTTCTTATTGTGTTATAATCAAGGTGAGCGATGAAGGTGACTTGGCCCAGGGAGGTCATGGGAGGTAATGGTGGGAAGGAAATGAAAAGCGATATGTATTTTGAAGGTAGATCTGACAGGCTTTGTTGATGGACTGAAAGTGGATATGCAATAAAGAGGAGTCAAAGATTTCGACTTGAGCAAAATCTTAGAATATTGAGCTGCCGTGTTCTAATATGGCAGATTCTGGGGGAGGGTCACATTTATGGGGAGAAAGGAAGATGAGATGAGGGCCTGGTTTTCAGGTACGGGCTGCACCTAGGACATGAGAGCTCTGGGGAATGTTTTTATGGGATACCTGCCTATATAAGCCATCTTATTTTTAAAATGTATGTGATTTAAACTATGTTTAAAAATTTATGGGCCCATGTGATTTAGAACAGTGCACTGAAAAGCAGTCCTTCTGTGAAGATAACCATCTCCTCCTCTTAAGGAATAGGAGCCCTCTCTCCTTGTTCTTCTTTGGCAAATGTACTAGTTTCATATCTTCCATTGAGATAAAAAGAAAGCAGTGCTATTCTTGCTCTGAATGCCATTGTTCTTTGGAAACCGTTTGTGTTGAATAAGATCTTGTGTCTGTGGCTCCATAATATCACTTATTTAATGCTGGTTATATCTGTTTTCCTGGCACTACACCATCCATGGTGCAGCCAGTGAATACTGGCTTCCTCGCCTGTTGGGAGGTGAGCGCTGTGCTTCATGGACAGTGACCACGAGTGCACGTCTCATGTGGGAACATTGAGCGATAGTTTATTTTGTGGTGAATTTACTATCGGGAATGTAACTTAGAGGAAGGCCTCTTCCAACAATATGGTTAAGCCCTACACAGCGCCTTCCTAGAATATGACCTCTCGCAGCGTTGTCTGTGCCCTCCCCCTTCCACACCTCTGCAGGAGGCAGTGCTGGAAGAGAGGTGCCATTCACCTGGGGACCCCCAGCCCTCATCTGGCACCACTTCATACCAATCTGGGAGGCCAGGCCAGGGCTGTATCCACCAGAGGCCAAGGGGTGCGGACAGGCGCAGCCTGCTGACCTTGTGGAGCAGTGTCTGGGAGCTCCTCAGAGGCTGAGGCATGGCCATCTCTGGAGGAGCCTGTGGGGTGGGGTGACCCCTGGGTGGCAGGGGTGGCGAGGAGGGAGTGGCCCTGTCTGAAGATGGATGCTCAGGGCAGAGAGCACCTGTCTTTACCCCAGCTGCTGCTGCTGCTGCTGGGACCGGATGCCATGATCTTAGTGTCTTTAGTTTGCTGTGTTTGCTGCCCCCTGAGGCTGTGTCCCCTCACCTCTACCTTGGGCTGAGGCCAGAACCCCCACAGATGAGAACGAATGCAGGTCCCATTGGCCGCTCAAAGCCAGGGCTGACGGTGGACCTCTGGTGGCGGCCCAGAGTCCAGAACTCACTGTGTGTCTGACATGAGTCGCATATAGTCTGCTCTGTACTGGGCAGCCCAGCCTCACCTGTTCAGAGACACTGCACCCTCCAGCGGGAACCCTCCTGTCACGGGGTGCCCCTCCTGGAACCGAGGCCAACGAGAGTCCATGCCTCCATGGAGCACTTGGTCGGTGCCAGACGGGGATGAAGTGGGGGGACATGGGAAAAGAGGTGTAGATTGTCACTGAGCACCTCAAAGGAGAGGAGCCAGGACTGGGTCCTATGCCAACATGTCAGGCTGGGGGCACCCCTCCCAGATGGCACCGCTGGCTCTGAGCATTCCTAACCACTACAGAGGGGCTTAGAAAATTTTGAGGAAGGTGTCAGAACCCATGCAGACCAGGTCAAACAGATTTGTGGAACTCTCCCTGGTCAACCACAGGAAGGGGCTCAGGGCAGTGATTTGCCTGGGTCTAAACATCAGGTTGATGTCAAGGGCATGTTCTTGGGCATGGTCCAGGCTGGAGATACAAATCTGGGGATAGTCAAGCTTCTGGAAATGACTTTATGAAAGGAAAAAGTTCTGAGGCTTGTAGCTTTCAGACTTCATCATCTTATTATAACACATGAGAAGACAGTTCTCTCTTTCCTAGGGAGATGAAGAACTCTAAACAAGAACTAGCCACTTGATGGTTTCTAGAATTTCCATAGCTTATGCTTATGCCATCCTACAAAGACCTCTGAGTCCTGAAAACAGAAACAGTTCATAATGTGAAAAACCACAGGCCCAAATCTCTCTAGGAAGGAGGTACCTATGGGGAAAAATGACATTTTCATTCCCAGTGCCAGGCTGATTCTAGCCTAATAACATTCCCCTGCCCTCTGTGCAGTGTTGTTTGTTTTCGTCTGCTATCTGTGTAGTCAGGGGAGTAATTAATTAACAACTAGGTCTGCTGGAAGCATGCCACCAGTGGCACTCAGTAAATATTTGTTGACAATGATGAGGCTGTTGCTATTAAATCTCTAATATCTTGCTTTAAAAACTCCACAATTTTATGTTTCCAATTTGATGGTATAGATGGGACTTCCCAGATGGCACTAGTGGTAAAGAATCTGCCTACCAATGCAGGAGATGCAAGAGACCTATGTTCGATCGCTGGGTTGGGAAGGTGCCCTGGAGGAGGAAATGGCAACCCACTCCAGTATTCTTGCCTGGAGAATTCCATGGACAAGAGGAGCCTGACGGGCTCTAGTCCATGAGGTTGTAGAGAGTTGGACACAACTAAGCACACACACACACACACACACACAAACACACACCCCTTTCAGATGAGAAAACTGAAGTTCAGAGAAGCAGGGTGATTTATTCAATACTGCAAAATGAGGTAGGGCAAAGCTAGGGCTTGCACCCAAAATTCTTGATTCGAAATTTATTTATTGCTTTTTGGACTACATTGCAGAAGTGTTTTGGGGGAGAAATGGCTGTGTTCCACTCAGCCAATTCATNACACACACCCCTTTCAGATGAGAAAACTGAAGTTCAGAGAAGCAGGGTGATTTATTCAATACTGCAAAATGAGGTAGGGCAAAGCTAGGGCTTGCACCCAAAATTCTTGATTCGAAATTTATTTATTGCTTTTTGGACTACATTGCAGAAGTGTTTGGGGGGAGAAATGGCTGTGTTCCACTCAGCCAATTCATATGTTGAGACATTAATCTTTCCAAAGAACAGTAAAATCTCATTAAGTCAAAATAATTGGAAAGATGGCCAAGCTGAATTGGGGGAAAAGTTTGAACTATTTTCAAAGATATTCAGCCTTTTCCTTTCAAGGCCATGTAGTAAACTGGAACGAAAAACTGCAGAATGGGGCCAAATAGAGGTCTCACTGAACCTGCTTGAAGGAACAAATAGGAATCATTTTTAAAATGGTACATTAGCAGGTTGCATATAAGTGACTGCTAAAAATATTTTAGGCATTTGGGGAAATAAATTTTTGTTAAAAGTATGCTGTTTCCCTTGAAAATGCACTTCATGTAAAAATTTACATGGGGAACATTCACAAATCTGTCACTCAAAGCATGTGATAAAATGATTGTGAGTTTGATTTAGTGGCATATAAATTAACCTCTTCTCTTTGGCTGTGCTCGAATGGTTTGGCATTATTTCTGCAGCTCATAGCAGCACAAATGATGACATCTGTCTCTCTCACTTTCCATCCCCTAAATTTTTCATCTCCAAGGCCAGCTGCTTGAAAACTGGAAGCATTTCCTATCTATTCCTTTCCCTCACCACACTCCCACCAGTTTTGGCCAAATGACCCCGTTCTTCCTGTCACCATCTGTGAGAAGTCTGTATTTGGCTGCCTTTCAGTCGTTTTCTGTTCAAATGCTAAACATTCATTTGTTCCCGAAGATGTTTAGAAACACTGGGCCTGGTTATCACTAGCTCTATAGTTAACACATTCTCAGACAGACTACTTTTGAAGCACTTCCTGGGACTCTGTTTTTCTCTCTTCAAATTGACTCCTTCCCCCTTAATCATGTAAGAATCAGGATTCTCCACCTGGCAGGTTATTCACAGAAGGTTCCAGACTGGCTGAGTGGATGTTATTGACTAACAGGAAGGCTATTTGGGAAAACAGTCTGGGTAATGCTCTCAGCCAGCCAGTATGCTCAAAGCCGGGAACAGTGATCCCTGGGGGCGGAGCGGGGGGAAAGGAGGAGCTGGTTGGAGAGAGAGAAAGCTTTCCGCAGTGGGTGAGTTGTCCAGGATGTGAGTCAAAGATCCATGTATCTTAGGGAAAAACCAATCAAAAAAATAAAGCGCGTTACAGCTGCCTCTGCCATTCAATGTTATAGGTTGTTCAATGAAACAGCTCAAGTTCAAAGCAAAAATATGGTTCCTCTGGCATTCCCAGCTGGTGCCTTGCTGCCCTCCTCTGGAGAAATTGGGAACTGACGCTTTGGGTCACTTCCTGTCCAGTTCTGTCTCCATTGTTGTTGCTGTTCAGTTCAGTTCAGTCGCTCAGTCGTGTCTGACTTTGCAACCCCATGAATCGCAGCACGCCAGGCCTCCCTGTCCATCACCAACTCCCGGAGATCACTCAGACTCGCTTCCATCGAGTCAGTGATGCCATCCAGCCATCCCATCCTCTGTCGTCCCCTTCTCCTCCTGCCCCCAATCACTCCCAGCATCAGAGTCTTTTCCAATGAGTCAACTCTTCGCATGAGGTGGCCAAAGTACTGGAGTTTCAGCTTTAGCATCATTCCTTCCAAAGAAATCCCAGGGTTGATCTCCTTCAGAATGGACTGGTTGGATCTCCTTGCAGTCCAAGGGACTCTCAAGAGTCTTCTCCAACACCACAGTTCAAAAGCATCGATTCTTCGGCGCTCAGCTTTCTTCACAGTCCAACTTTCACATCCATACATGACCACAGGAAAAACCATAGCCTTGACTAGGCGGACCTTAGTCGGCAAAGTAATGTCTCTGCTTTTGAATATACTATCCAGGTTGGTCATAACTTTTCTTCCAAGGAGTAAGCGTCTTTTAATTTCATGGCTGCAGTCACCATCTGCAGTGATTTTGGAGCCCAAAAAAATAAAGTCTGACACTGTTTCCACTGTTTCCCCATCTATTTCCCATGAAGTGATGGGACCGGATGCCATGATCTTCGTTTTCTGAATGTTGAGCTTTAAGCCAACTTTTTCGCTCTCCTCCTTCACTTTCATCAAGAGGCTTTTTAGCTCCTCCTCACTTTCTGCCATAAGGGTGGTGTCATCAGCATATCTGAGGTTATTGATATTTCTCCCGGCAATCTTGATTCCAGCTTGTGTTTCTTCCAGTCCAGCGTTTCTCATGATGTACTCTGCATATAAGTTAAATAAGCAGGGAGACAATATACAGCCTTGACGTACTCCTTTTCCTATTTGGAACCAGTCTGTTGTTCCATGTCCAGTTCTAACTGTTGCTTCCTGACCTGCATACAGATTTCTCAAGAGGCAGGTTAGGTGGTCTGGTATTCCCATCTCTTTCAGAATTTTCCACAGTTTATTGTGATCCACACAGTCAAAGGCTTTGGCATAGTCAATAAAGCAGAAATAGATGTTTTTCTGGAACTCTCTTGCTTTTTCCATGATCCAGCGGATGTTGGCAATTTGATCTCTGGTTCCTCTGCCTTTTCTAAAACCAGCTTGAACATCAGGGAGTTCACGGTTCACGTATTGCTGAAGCCTGGCTTGGAGAATTTTGAGCATTACTTTACTAGCATGTGAGATGAGTGCAATTGTGCGGTAGTTTGAGCATTCTTTGGCATTGCCTTTCTTTGGGATTGGAATGAAAACTGACCTTTTCCAGTCCTGTGGCCACTGCTGAGTTTTCCAAATTTGCTGGCATATTGAGTGCAGCACTTTCACAGCATCATCTTTCAGGATTTGAAACAGCTCAACTGGAATTCCATCACCTCCACTAGCTTTGTTCGTAGTGATGCTTTCTAAGGCCCAAGTGACTTCCCATTCCAGGATGTCTGACTCTAGGTGAGTGATCACACCAGCGTGATTATCTTGGTCATGAAGATCTTTTTTGTACAGTTCTTCTGTGTATTCTTGCCACCTCTTCTTAATATCTTCTGCTTCTGTTAGGTCCATACCATTTCTGTCCTTTATCGAGCCCATCTTTGCATGAAATGTTCCCTTGGTATCTCTAATTTTCTTGACAAGATCTCTAGTCTTTCCTGTTCTGTTCTTTTCCTCTATTTCTTTGCATTGATCACTGAAGAAGACTTTCTTTCCTAAGTCAAGTGTGACTCTTTGCGACCCCATGGACTGCAGCACTCCAGGCTTCCCTGTCCTTCACCATCTTCCAGAGACTGCTCAAACTCATGTCCATTGAGTCGGTGATGCCATCCAATCATCTTATCCTCTGTTGCCCCCTTCTCCTCCTGCCTTCAATCTTTCCCAGCATCAGGGTCTTTTCTAATGAGTCAGTTCTTCGCATCAGGTGACCAGAGTATTGGAACTTCAGCATCAGTCCTTCCAATGAATAGTCAGGGTTGATTTCCTTTAGAATGGACTGGTTTGATCTCCTGCAGTCCAAGGGACTTTCAGAGTCTTCTCCATTTTAGGTCTGCATTGGCTTGGCTCTCTTACTCAAAGGCACTTTGCTACAGTGTGAATAAGTATCAGGCCATAAACTACAAACAGTTTACTCAGTGAGTTTACACTGACTCTGAGTAATGCAGGGAACTTTATTTCTTGGCAGGAGGCTGAACTCCTTAGTTTTGTGAAGTGTCTGTCCTGGTTCCACTCTCCTTACACCAAGAATCCAAGCTAAAGCCATCTTTTCTGGCAGCCTTAGACTAACAAGTCCTTCCTGATTTGGCATCCCGCCTTTAGAATCTTATCCTTAAAAGGGAGAGTTTAGACTCTTGATCTCTAAGGTCTCTCTGGATTTGATTCCATAAAAATATCTTGACCAGTGAGAAATGTTGAACGAAACTTCTCTTTGAATGAACAAAATTTCTGGAATTAAAAAATCTTTTTTCAAAATATGAGCTATGCCACTAAGAGGCAGTGTTGACACACAGTTTCATTCCAGTGTAGCTTCAGTATATTTCCTTTGAGGGAAATATTTTTAAAATCAAAGAATAATTAGGGGTTACAATATTTTGTGTGGCAGTAAAAGTTCTGGATAGAATGGGGCATACATCTTACACAGTAGTATTCGCTTGCCAAAAAGTTCCTTTGTTTTTTTTTTGTACAATGTTGTGGAAAACCCTGAACGAACTTTTTGGCCAACCCAATATAATAGTAGATTGAATAAAAGTGTCTGTCGTCTATGAGTGAAGGTATTAAATACTGGACTGAATTGAGAGTGATAGAAACTTGGTTTAAAAAAAAGGAGGAGGGAAGGACATTCGCTCTTTTCTTATTTCACCTCAGCCACATGCACCTTTGGTTCTACTTCTGTACAGTGGAGGAAAAGAGGTGGATTTCTAATTCTCTTAGTAAGAAAATTCTGGAAATTTATTTACCCTTTAAATACTGTGGCCTTCTCCTTTAAAACTTAAGCATACTTGTGTCTTTTTTTAAATAGAAACTGGGATATAGAAATTTCATATAAGACTTAGCAAATTATCAGTTCAGTTCAGTCGCTCAGTCGTGTTCAACTCTTTGCGACCCCATGAATTGCAGCATGCCAGACCTCCCTCTCCATCACCAACTCCCGGAGTCTACTCAAACTTGTGTCCATTGAGTTGGTGATGCCATCCAGCCATCTCATCCTCTGTCATCCCCTTCTCCTCCTGCCCCCAANCAGTCAGCTCCTGGTCTTACAACTATAGGTCACTACGAATGGTTTTGAGTTCTAACTTAACTAGACTCTAGTTAAGACTTTCAAACTACTGGAATCTGAGTTTGTCTCTAAACAGAGATTCTACAACTTTCTCTCACACTCCACTCCACCTCACTGCAGACTCACTGGCCTTCCTGCTGTTTTTTGAACCCACCAAGCACACATGTAGTGGCCCTATGACCTTCGTACTGGCTGGTATCCAGGTAGAGTACTCTCATCCCAGGTATCCACAAGGCTAACTACCTCACCTTCTTCAAGTCAGCTATAATCCTCTTAGCATTTAATCTATTTTAATTGCCTCATCCCACAGCCAATCAATCCTCCCTTAACAGCTCTTTCTTCTCTAACTTAATGCTTGTTTCTTCTACAGAACTGACTCATGGAAAAGACCCTGATGCTGCAAAAGATTGAAGGTAGGAGAAGGGGATGACAGAGAATGAAATGGCTAGACGACATCACCGACTCAATGAACAGGAGTTTGAACAAGCTCTGGAAGCTGGTGATGGACAGGGAAAACTGGCGTGCTACAGTCACAAAGAGCCTGACATGGCTGAGCGACTGAACTAACTATAGAACAACTTTCTAAACACCAAAACAAAAATGCCCAGTTTTTGTTTTGCTTGTTTGTCCCACTAGAATATAAACCCCATTATAAAAGGATCTCTTTGCTTTGTTCATTAATGTATCTTAAGTACTTAGAACAGTACCTAATACCTAATATGTGTTGAATGAATAAAATAAGTAAGCCCTGCTCTAGCCATCTAAGGGTTTCCTGGGTTCTCAAGTAGAGCAAAGGACTTGGGAAATTGTAAAACATCACACAAAGCAGTTATTCCTGACCATAATCAATACAATTGATGGTGTCTAACACCATTTCCATAAGAAAATACAACTTGAGGTATATACAAGGACACTAAACCTTATTCTACTTTCTGTTTTACTCTTTACCTTTTTCTAAGTACCAGGCTTTAAAATTTTTTCCTGTCCATCAGTTCAGTTCAGTTCAGTCACTCAGTCATGTCCGACTCTTTGCGACCCCATGAATCGCAGCACGCCAGGCCTCCCTGTCCATCACCAACTCCCAGGGTTCATTCAGACTCACGTCCATTGAGTCAGTGATGCGATTCAGCCATCTCATGCTCTGTCGTCCCCTTCTCCTCCTGCCCCCAATCCCTCCCAGCATCAGAGTCTTTTCCAATGAGTCAACTCTTTGCATGAGGTGGCCAGGTACTGGAGTTTCAGCCTTAGCATCATTCCTTCCAAAGAAATCCCAGGGCTGATCTCCTTCAGAATGGATTGGCTGGATCTCCTTGCAATCCAAGGGATCCTGTCCATAGGTTTCCCCAAACAGAGGACTGCTTACACAACAAACTAGAACAAAAAGGCAAAATTTTACAGTCTTTTTTCCAGAACATACTGAAGTTTCCTGGATGCTTTGTGACCAGCATCTGGACATTTTTTCTTACACTGGATCAGACCTCCAAATTAACAAGTCCTCTACTACTACTAGCCTGGCCTTCTGTGGTTTGTGACCCTATTGGTTTATTCATGTTTTTTGTTTTTTTCCAACTTCAGTGCTAGAAAATATGCAATAATCTTATAATTCTTCTGAATATTTCATTCAGAATGTTAATCAGACCCAGAGCACAGCAGAGCCTACAATCTGTCAAACCTTATGTCTATACCACTCTTGATTGGGGCCTTCACAACAGTTACCCAATGGAAAAGCTCCTGACTGCTTTCTGCCAGTCCCTGCTGCTTTGCAACCCCTCGTAATTCCACAGAATTGCTGATGTTGCAAAAGACATGGGGCCTTCTCACCCTCAATTAAGCCTCAGTCACAAATACAGTCATCACGTGGCAATGGCTCAGGCTCAATGAGAAGAAAGGGGTGGAGGCAGTTTCAGCACTGGAAGGGTGCCCAAAACTCCTGGTTGAGCAGGTCCCTCTCAGGGCTTCTCTCTCCAGGCCTGGGTTAACTGCAGTCAAGTGACATGATGACTAATGTGGCCATGTTAGTGTTTGGAGAAAACTACTAAACTGGGAGTCAAAAAATTAAGATTCTAATACCAAATGGGCCAACAATTAGCCATGTGACCCAGGTGAAGTCCCCACCTCTTATGTACCTCATAAAATTTCCTCTCCTTTATCTTATGTGTATGTGAAAGCACTTTTTGAAAATTCCATAGGACTAAAGATATTTTTAAAGACACTACAGAACAGTTTTTCAGAAGTTGTGTTTATTTTTTAAATATCTCCTCACTCATCACCTCTGCTTCTCAACATGCCTAGGAGCCAGGATTCCTGGCAGACATCCCTTTCTCCTCTCTTGCCTTAATAACTGTTCAGTTCTTCTCTTTATTCAGACTCAAACTACATTGTTAAAGACTCCTAGAAAGCCTATCTCTGGCAAAAAAAAAAAAAGCTTATTTTTTATTCTTCCTTTTAAAAAAAGTTAACTATAATTAGCTAATTGAATTACATCTTATATACTGCTGTTGCTGCTGCTGCTAAGTCACTTCAGTCGTGCCCCACTCTGTGTGACCCCACAGACGGCAGCCTACCAGGCTCCCCCATCCTTGGGATTCTCCAGGCAAGAACACTGGAGTGGGCTGCCATTTCCTTCTCCAATGCTTATATACTGAATACTACCAATTTAAGAACAATAAAAAATGAATATAAAGAATGCTTTAAATAAGTCAATAGGATTCAGATGTCAATTTGAATGAGACTTTTCAGGAATTTCTCCAGTGCATTCAGTAACATATAGCAAAATAGCACCCTGGCAGTGATTCCAGATTTCACTCACTATAGAAAAATATCATCACAACTTTCTAATAAATCTGCCTAAAATTCAATTTACATGCAACCTTCAAAGTTATTCTTAAAAATGTTAACCTTATTTAAAACAGAAATATCTTCTTAATAGTTCTCAAACACAGATGGGTTACAAGCAACCTTATAGGTGAAGCTAAGGAGTTTAAACTTTATCTTGAAATCAGTAGGAACGGTACGACCAAATTTGCATTTCAGATGGATCTATCACAGGTTGCATTGTGAACTGTAAAGGTTTAAGACTGAGGAACCAGTTAGGAAACAAGTTTTGAGCTGGATGAAAAATGATGAAAATGATATAGGTGATAATTGTGGCCACGGTGTGGGGGTGGGGGGGGTGTGTCTCTGTGTGTGTGATATCCACAAAGAGCAGAAAAGGGAGTACAGAGTAAAACCATAGATAGACAGAACCAATATTTAAGAAATGAGTGTGGAAGATAACCACCCTAAGTATCTGTAAGATAAAAATGAAAGGTGGGAAATGACAATACTGTTAGGAGATGTGTAGACAGCTGACCCACTAGTCTCAGTAAGTATTAAATCTTGGATAAAGATCAATCAGGAAGAAAGGCTACAGTAAGCATGTGATTTGACTTTATCCACACACACACACAAACACCTGTGGAAAAAATCTCAAGACGTAAGAAAGACATATCTTTCAACCTACAGGTAACTCAAGATGTAAGGCTAACATGGCACACATCAAAATCTGAAGCCAAAATGATAAGACAAAATTAATGATGGGTCAGAATCAAAATCAACGAAGTACAATTAAGCCAGAATAAATGTAAAGTTTTTATTTAGGTACAAATATCAACTATCTAAAAAAAGGCAAAGATTCAGATTGTAAAGCAATTATAATTCAGTTAAGAAAAACAAGTTTGATATTGGTCAATAAAGTAACAGCTACTATAAAGACATACCCTTTGTCTTCTATTCCGTATTTATCACATGCTAAATATGACCAAAACAAGAGAGACAACCCCACTGTATTCAAGTGGGTTACAATACCTCTAGAATATTAGATTCAACTCTGGGTTCCATATTTTGAGAATAACATTCATGAAGGAAAGATCTGGAAACCATACTATATATGGAATTGTTAAACTGGGAATATTTAGTAGAAAAGAAAAAAATAAGCGAAAGATATAATGATATTTAAATATTTGTACAGTTACCATATTGAAAAGACAAGACTGATCCTATACAACTCCTGAGTAGATGTGATATAGAGTTTTATGGATAATATGACATCTGCTAAAGGGGATATCCTCAAATGGATTTGAATTTGTCCCTTCAACCAGTGAAAATTTAAGGGAAACTTTAATTAAAATTTACTAAATAAATCAGTTAAATATTATACCTTAAAAGAGTTAATTTGCTATAGGAAAATATTTTTACTAAGCTTATTCTTCACAAATATATGTTCTAAGATAAAATATTACTGAGGGGAAAACAAAAATGTACCTAACTTACTAAAGTTATATTATTTTCCTCTAAATAATTTAAAGTGGAAAAAAGGAACTTAAAAGGTGAAAGTTAGAAGCTATGTAGAAGAGTGATGAATTATTTAACAGACACTATACTCAATTAGGTATAGTAGGTTTAAAGTTACTCAATTGCTTTTTCCTTATTCCTGTAGGTCTTTTTGCTCCTAAATCTATATAACAAAAGTAGTAATACAAAAATAAAGTCTTAACAAATCTTTCTTATACATTTACCTCAAAAAATTAGTGAAGTGAAGTGAAGTCGCTCAGTCGTGTCCGACTCTTTGTGACCTCATGGACTGTAGCCTACTAGGCTCTTCTGTCCATGGGATTTTCCAGGCAACAGTCCTGGAGTGGATTGCCATGTCCTTCTCCAGGGAATCTTCCCAACCCAGGGATTGAACCCGGGTCTCCTGCACTGTAGACAGACACTTTACCATCTGAGCCACCAGGGTAGTAGGAGTGTATTTAATTATATAGGTCATTAGGTAAGTCATTCATAATAGATGAACACAGTCCTGAATCAGAATCAAAACCATAAAAGGCATGGAGAATATACTTATCTAATACAACCTGCCTTTAAATATACCTAAATTTTTTAAAAAAGTAATTCTTTGTATTTGTTTATACCACAAGAAATCTGATATGGAAATTTATGTAACATATTTTTCTCCTAGGCATAGTGCAAATAATTTAGGCAGATTTGAAACAACTACTTGGGAAAATAATTTCTCATAGGCAATAAGAATACACATGTTCAAAAAATAGTAAGTTTTCTTCATTATACCATCATCAGTTGGATTAGAGTAGAAAAATACAAATGTTCCATGTATCAAATAGCTTTCATAGTGTAAACAGGTATAAATTCATAAATGTAAACAAATATAAATTTATGTCAATTATGGAGAACTAAACTAAATGGCAGAACTAGATTTTCCAATTCTTCAGTGATAAATATGACTGAATTATTACTGGTTTAATACCTGCAGCTTCTTCTCCTAAAAGGCAATTTCACTTCTGGGCAAGATTATTCTTAAGTGAGAAAATAGTATTACTTGGACAAAACCTATTATTTCCCACTGTCCCTCCCGTCTTTCCAAGTTTCTAATTAAGTTACTGCTAACACTAAGGTATCCTGATAATTGGAAATACAAATCTAATTAACTAAATCCTCACCTGCTTCTTTTCTGAAAAAAAGAATTGAACCTTTGGAAGAAAGGATAAAACTAGCAATATACACCATAATAGAAATAAATTAGCTCCAAACCATAGTAAAAATACTCTAATATCACATTAAGTTCTCCTCACTAAGGACAAGAAATACAAAATCTACACCAAAACCTTGTACTTCCTAGTTAGGTGAATTTCAAACTTTTTAAAAGACTCAACTTAATTCAAGTACTTAGGTACATTTTTTTTTTTTTTTTTTAAGGAGTAGGAAATGGACAAATCCAATAAAGCAATTCCTACTTACTCATGTGTGACCACCTACTTAGCCATGCTGCTGCTGCTGCTAAGTCACTTCAGTTGTGTCTGACTCTGTGTGACCCCATAGATGGCAGCCCACCAGGCTCCCCCATCCCTGGGATTCTCCAGGCAAGAATACTGGAGTGGGTTGCCATTTCCTACTCCAATGCATGAAAGAGAAAAGTGAAAGTGAAGTCACTCAGTCTGTCCAACTGTTAGCGACCCAATGGACTGCAGCCCACCAGGCTACTCCGTCCATTGGATTTTCCAGGCAAGAGTACTGGGGTGGGGTGCCATTGCCTTCCCCGACTTAGCCATGCTAGCACATAATAATCTAAAAATAATCCACTTTTGGTCTAAAAGACACTTGTGACTTTCTCCTTCGCTTGCAACAAAAAAAAGAAGCCATTTTTATAATGATGACTAATCCATTAAAAGTAACCTAAAAGGCATAACAAAGAGTATTAGATTAGAGGTCAATGCCAAGAGTAGCAAGAAGTCAGCTGGGAGACCTGGGTTTTACATTTCCATCAGAATTTCAGATCTACTCTGCATCTGCTTTTCCAAATCCTCTGGTAAAACTGACACTCCTTGATGACATGCCATGTTACTTTTACTCAAAGGTATGTTTGCCCCGGACTGAGAAGACCAAACCAACTTAGGCTGGAAATTAAGTTAGTAATTTACCTGTTAGCTAATTTACTATGATGTGAGGGAGTCTAAACATGTTGATGTAGTGCTGGAAAAGAATTCCAGATACTAAACTCACACAGATATCCCATCAAGGAGAGCAGTGGCCCGGCACTGTTCCCTGACACTGCATGACAAAGACCTGGCTTACATCTCAGCTCTAACACTTACTAGGGTGCAATTCTTGATCAGGTGTTTAATGCTCTATGGTTTTTGTTTCTTCATTTATAAAATGGAGATAACAGCATTAAAAATTAAACACTACATATAGAAAGCACTGAACACAATATCTGATGCAGAAGTATGAACTCAAACGCTGTCAGTGAGTAAATAATTAACACATAACCGAGAGCTGAGAACACGATTTTTTTTTCTAAATAAACATTAACTATTAAGATCTAAACAAACTCAAAGTTAAAAAAAGCAACTCAAGTCCTTCATACTAAATTTGAGTTTAGCCTTCTAGTACTTATAAAGACGAAAAAAAAGCTAAAATCCTGTTTTTAAGTCTCATCTTTAATACCACTTATCAGATGAACTTGGATAAATAATTCAGTTCTATGTTTGTTCATTTCTTAATGGCATGTCATACCATCAGTCTGTTCCAATATCTATGCACAGTGGTACATTCAAATAAGATGTGAAAATTTAATATTCTTCGTATTTAGAAGGGGCTAGTACTAACAAAGTGTAATACTTTAAATATAATTCAACTTTTCCCCACCAAAATCACAGATAAGAACATGAAGGCATATAGAAACTCCAGGCATTAAAAATAACGTGAATCTATTCTTTCCATTGATGATGAACAAATATAACAATCAGTAATACAAGGCAAAGTCACAGTAATACTATTGATTTCCAGAATCTTTATTCTTCTCCCTATTAGAAATAGCAAGTAAAAAAAACCTGTTTTATCAGATGTTTAATAAAAAATAGCTATATAATCATTTTAATTATCCCCAGTTTTAACAAATGTTATGAGATCTCATTATTAAAATGATAAAATTCAACTTACTTGTATCTGACAGTTTGTACAGTTTCTGCTGAAACATTGTTAACAATGCATTTAGCTGCACATTCCAATCCTTGCCAGACAGTTGAGAATCCTGAAAATACATTCAAAAGTAAGTAAAACCAACCCTTGGCAAACAGACCTTCCTAAGTTTTCAGAGTTTTATGTTACCTTGAACACTACTTGCTGCTACAACCATAGCGCCATCCAGGGTAGACTTTCCATTTCGGTCTTTTTTAAGAGATTCTGGAACAAGTTTGCTTCCGTGCTTCTTGACGTGTGGAGCTAATTCCTTTCCAACACAATTTGCCACAGTACAAACTCCATCAACTAATATAAACATTTAAAAGAAAAAAAACTTAGAAAAACATGTATTTTCCCCTTGATTTTACCATTCTCACTAAGCAAAATTCTTTCATGAATATCTAAAGTTGTTTCATTGTATAATGTTACCATTCCTATTTAAAAAGGATGAAAACAAGGCTGGTTATTTTTTTTAAACAAAGGCTATTGTTTGGTTTAAGGATGTGTTTGCAGAGCTTCAGTTCAGTTCGGTTCAGTCACTCAGTTGTGTCTGACTCTGCGACCCCATGAATTACAGCACCCCAGGCCTCCCTGTCCATCACCAACTCTGCGTCTTAAATATAATTTTTCATCACTTTGCTTAGAAGAGAATCATTCACCTTTTCTATTTGCAATGCAAGACTGGTAGATCCAACTATCATGTTTTCCAGCTAAGCGAATTTGTACTTTTTCTCCCTATCAGCAAATACTCCACTGAAATAGTAATAAAGTATTTCAGTGTACATAAAAGTAAACACACCAGAAATCTGATTCAAATGCAGTGACTTGTCCTTGAAAGCATGTGTCATACTCCAGGATGGTAAATACACCTTTTCAAAGGCACAGATGCTCCGCTCTCCAACCCATCAATGTAACCTTTAACCAGCGCTTCTCAAGCTTTAATAAGCAAGTAGGAATCACTGAGACAGCTTGTGAACTGGAAATACCCAGTCAGTAGGTGTGTCAGTGCCTGACGTACTTCTAAGGCTGCCAGGTGGGTGCTGCTGATCTACAGATCCCACCACAAGTAGCAATGTAAAACTGCTTTGTGCCAATTCTTTACCCTCAAAGTTAAACCATCTAAATGAGATTAATCTGGACTAAAAGAAGATTTTTAATTTAAGGAAAGAGTAGTAAAGGAATCTAAAGTCACTTTACCCAGAAACTGACTGACTTTGGCTGCTCCTCCAGTCGCCTGCTTTGCCATATAAAGTCCCTTGGTCACAGCTGGACTAACTTCCACAGGCTTTTCTTCTGGTTGAATCCGTTCTCGAAGTTTAGATGCTCCTTTCTGGATGGCTTTGCCAGTAAACTCAGCACCTTTGACCAAACCCCAACTCACCCAGGAAGCACCTTTTAAAGGGAAAAATAACTGGATAAAATTAGGACTGATTATCTGGGTTCGATCCCTGGGTTGGGAAGATCCTCTGGAGAAGGAAAAGGCTACCCGTTCAAGTTTTCTGGCCTTGAGAATTCCATGGATTGTGCAGTCCATGGGGTCACAAAGAGTTGGACACAACTGAGTGACTTTCACTTTCATACTTTCATTGTATACATTTAATACCTATATCAAGATTAAGAGGGGATTTCCAAGGGGAAAGGAAAATAACTGATTTTTATGTTCAGAGTTATTCTGAAAGCTTCGGGTTTCTTGAAGCGTTTCACTACCAATTCTCCCAAGAGCAAAAAAAGAGAAAAATAAACCAAGAAGAACTTATACCAATATGACAAAATGTTAACATTTGAAGAGATAAGTTCTATTTTTAAGTATTTATAAACTGATCATTTAAAACCAGAAGATAAAACAGTATCTTTCCAAGTATTCTCTAATGGGACCCACCCAAAAGCTTCACATCAAAAGCGAAAAAAGTTATCATTACTGTAATAATACCTGACAAAATGTTGTGAGCCACTTTCTCACTCCATTCAGGTAACTCCTTTGCTTTTTCTTCTGAAACTGGCTCGCAGGGTACAATGTGACTCAGATTAACTTCTTCACTTGAAGTACCTTTGGTCTAAATGGTAAAAATGTTTCAAGAAGTGAAAATAATAAAGCTAAGATGAAGGAAAACCATAAGCATTTTGTAATAAAATACTAAGCCAATAAATACTAATGAATGAAAGTATTTCCAGCCAACCTAATTATTAGTACATTTTAGTACATAAAACACAATACCCATAACCACCATGAAGCTGGAAACTGTTCTGGTCTTATGTTAGGTCCCACTGGTAAGTAAGATTTAAATACCAACATACCTCCAATACAGCATTTATCAGATTATATTTAAATTGACTTTTTTCTTTCCTTGACTAGACCGAGTTCCTTCAGAGGGCTATCATTCCCCTAAATACCCATACACATACAGTCCTCGGTAAAGTTAAAAGATGTGTTAAATAACTCAATCAGTAATGAAGAACGCATCCAAATGAACTGGTTTTGACAGACTTCAAGTAAAAGCAAATAAAAATACATAAACACAGAATCTGCCATTCCATTTGAATGGAAACAGGAAACACAGAAATACTTGCTAATTCAATGGCTAGGGCCAACACTCAAAATGTCAAAGCTAAATTTATTTTTTCATTATAAATACTTAGCAGTAGGCTAACTCAGACCTCATAATATTATAAAACAACTTGAAACTCAAAATTTAACCCAACAGAAATACAACCTGATTTAAAATATAAAACATTAAAAACAAAAACTCCTACACGTGGGGAAAAGCCACTCATAAATAAAACCTAAAGACAAAATGAACAAAATACTTGCAAGTTCTATCTTTGACAATGGGCCAATGTCCGTAATATATAAAGAGTTCTTAGAAATTGAGAAGGACTGGCAACCGAGTAATAAAAATGGACATGCCTAGACATCACAGAGGGAGAAGGCAATGGCACCTCACTCCAGTACTCTTGTCTGGAAAATCCCATGGATGGAAGAGCCTGGTGGGCTACAGTCCATGGGATCACTAAGAGTCAGACACGACTGAGAGACTTCACTTTCACTTTTCACTTTCATGCACTGGAGAAGGAAATGGCAACCCACTCCAGTATTCTTGCCTGGAGAATCCCAGGGACAGGGGAGCCTGGTGGGCTGCCGTCTATGGGGTCGCACAGAGTCGGACACGACTGAAGCAACTTAGCAGCAGCAGCAGCAGACATCACAGAGAAAGGATACGACTAGACACCACACAGAAAACAAAATTCGAGTTACCCTTATACCTTTGTTCAACTTTACTCACAAAAAGAGCAATGCAAATTAATATATTCCAGTATATTTCTCTCATCATTGCACTGCCAAAATACAGAAAGAGCAACCATCCACTCTGCTGGCAGGCTGTGGGGAGACAGATGTTCATGTACCCCTGGTAGCATCTGAACTGTATAATCCTTAGGAAGGGTAATGCAGCAAGATCTATCAAAATCACAAATGCATTTATCTGTTGACAAAGTAACCCCACCTCTAAGAAATTGATGAATTACCTACAGCTGTATGAATCAAAAGCTCTACAAAGTTATTCACTGATGCACTGTTTGTAATAGCAAACAACCACATCAAATACCCCTCAATAAGAGGCTGATTAAATGAACTGTGATCTATTCATACAATGAAATACAATGTAAAAAAGACTGATGAAGTTCTAGGACACTCTATATGATGCCACCTTTTGTATAAGAAAGAGAGAGAAATAATAACAGATTTTGTTTGCTTTTATCTACCTCAAAAAACCAAGAAAAGAAACAGAAGACACTAATAAAAATTACCTACAATGGTAGAAGGGAAGGTGTAGATAGGGATGAAGGTGGAAGTAAAGCTTTTCAAAGCTATCTACCGTCTTATGTAATTTGATTTTTTTAAATCAAAGAATTAAATTAAAAAAAAAAAATCCCACAATTTGTCTAAATTATCAAATCAGTCATCAGCTGATTCATGTCAATGTATGACAAAAACCACAACAATATTGTAAAGTAATTAGCCTCCAATTAAAATAAATTAATTAAAAAAAAAAAAAATGAACTTCTAACTTCCATTTTGAATGCCTATGTCCTCATAAAGCTGGTCTAAGATGCTCAACATAACCCACAGTGCCAGTTGGTGTGTAAAAGTACAATATTCATGTGACATTCATTAATTCCAAAGACAATTACCAAGCACTTATGAGTTACAACAATGAACAGTGCCAAACTGTTTACAATTCAATACTCACACAACGGTACTTTCCTTCTTCATAGGTTTGCTTACTTCACCTCAGGACTCATCTCAGCCATAATGCCCTCCAGGAGGAACCTCCTCAATTGTTTCCCACACCACACATCTTCTTGGAAGGTACAACTGAGCCTTCTATACAACTTGTGTACTTTCATCTAACCATCACGTTGGGTAGTAATTCTCTCTTTGCTAATCTATCCTCCCCACTAGATGGTAAATATTTGAGATGAGGAATTTCAACTTTTTTCTATTATGTTCAGTTTTCTCAGTTCAGTTGAGTCGCTCAGTCGTGTCCAACTCTTTGCTACCCCATGAATCATAGCACACCAGGCCTCCCTGTCCATTGCCAACTCCTGGAGTTCACCCAAACTCACGTGCATTGAGTTGGTGATGCCATCCAGCCATCTCATCCTCTGTCGTCCCTTTCTCCTCCTGCTCCCAACTCCTCCCAGCAGCTTTCTAGCACTCAATAAATACTTACTGACCTCTAATCCAAATTCAACATTTGGTACATAATACAGAATCTAAGAAATGAAAGAAAAAAATGCTAAATATATATTTTTAAAAGCCCATTTTCTCTGTTCTGCTGACTACATGAAGAAATAAGGAACTGAATAAAAATGGCAGTATAAGGAAAAGTATAACTAGACCCAAGATCTTGGTGTATATAGGAAGGTAGAAGATAATACAAAACAAAAAAGTATATTCATCATTAATGTGGATATAAAAATCTTTCCAATAGTTGAAAAAGATGTATCCTCCAAACACAGACTATCGTTTAAGACAGTTTAAATAAATACTTGGAAAGGGAAACATTAACACTGATTCTAATTACTTTACCAGTGATCACTCCGTGATCTGCAAGTTGCTCTGCTTTAGTAAATGGGGATCTTATAAATAATTTAAACTGGTGAAAGGTACCTTTAGGCTAGAATACACCCTCATACCTTGTTGATTTTTCACTTTACTTGCCTTTTTCCCTCGTTTTCCCTTATGACGCACATCTTTATTGCCCGAGTCCAGCTGTCTCAAGTCAGTGCCACTGGCTTCCTTCAGCTGGTCAGAGGCAGATGCTGATCCTCCAGGAATCTGGAATTCATTTTCTCCTTCTGCCCGGTCCCAGTTGGTCTAGGAATAAAGGATTCAGTTTAGTTCAAATTCACATTTCTTCTAAGCTATGGTACATCATGCTGCAGTAATACACTTATTCAAATGACAGTGTTTTACAACTCCTTTTGCTAGTCTTTCTCTATATTTTTATCTCATCATCAAATCTCAAACCTTTTTGAGTCTCTGGTTCACAGGATGGGGCTAAAGTAAATTTCAAAAGACAAAAAGGTATGCGAGATAAACTTACAGCAGTTGCTGGTATAAGTGATCACAACATCAGATGCAGATACATTTGAATTTAGTTAAATAATAAATTTTAGGAAACACATATAGGACTAAATGAGTTTAAAGGAACTCATATCCAGTTTAATTACTCTGCATTGTTGGAAGGCTGCTTTTGTTTTTTTCACTTCTGCACTCAACACTGAACATAATCTACTTACATACACTTTGCTGAATGAATGCTTAAGAGTAAAGACAAGTCAAAAGTATAGCGAGTAACTAAGCTATTTTTTTTTTACTGTTGGAGTCCTAGGACAATACAGAAAACTAAAAATAACATTCAACTGAAAAATAAAACTGAACAGAGGACATAAACAACTAAACTAAGGGTCAGTTTCTTTCCTAGAGCTTGGTAATGCAAGCCAAATGAATATAAGGGTGAAGAGAATAACAGCTCCATAAAGTCTGGATTACTTAAGAATGTCACTGTCTTCAGCTAGGAAACAGCAAAGCTTAGATTTAAACCCATACTCATTTGACCACAGTGCTGTCTTTGTAAACTCTTCTGAGCATACTGAGGCTACACACACTTCCGTATGGGGGTCATAGGTTTTGTTGGCATAGCTTACTGGCATTTTAGTTCATACTGATCATCAGGTCACTCTCATATACAGTTCTTACAATCTAATGCTGAGATGACTCTCTGACCTATCTCTTACCTGGTGATCTGCTCCCATCACCTTTGCCCTTAAATGTTTGATATAGGTAGGTATCGACTGAAGGTATATTCTACTTTCTGAGATAAAAGGAACAAATCTTTCATAACTTAACTCAAAACTATTTTGTGAAATCCTCCCTGACCTCCTTTCACTTTTTTCCATCATCAATTACACTATACTGTTGTTATTTAACAGACTATTAACATGCTCAAGAATAGAAGCTGTTATATATGTATTTTTATAGCCCTCTCTGTTCTTTCTTACCATCCCATCATTTAACACAGAACCAGGTTAAATAATGAATTCTAAGTATCTGTTGATGGAAGGAGAAAATAAAAGGTTTTCTATATATACTATATATATATATTACCAGGCTATCAATCTTCTTCAAACTCTAGAAACTGTCAACATGCACAATCAAAAATGGTTTCCTCCCTTGTCCTACATTAGGATGGGCAAGAAGACCTAAAGAAAACATCTCCATTATACTCTATCTCAACTCCCTAAAACAGATCAGTATTGGGCAGAGAAAATGGGTTAAATGAGGCAAGTTCACAGGATGACCAACCACTTTTTAAATCACATTTTGCATTCATTCATCGTAAGAACAAAGACAATTTCCTCGGATAAAACCTATCCCTCATACCCCTAAAATGTCTAACACTATCCATCTGCTAATGCTGAAATTAACTTCCCTGGTGGCTCAAAGAGTAAAGCGTCTGCCTGCAACACAGGAGACCCTGGCTCAATCCCTGGGTCAGGAAGTACTCTTGCCTGGAAAATCCCATGGAACGAGGAGCCTGGTAGGCTACAGTCCATGGCATCGCAAAGAGTCGGACACAACTGAGTGACTTCACTATCAATGCTGAAACTACCTCCACTTCACCACTGAGTCCCATTTTTGGGCTCTTTGAGCCCAATTTTCCAACTGAGAAGACAGACAGTGGTCATAACAAGAGCTAATACCCACACTACTTGCTGGCACTGATATAAGTGTCTTAAGGCATTAACTTTTAATCTTCATCAGAACCCAATAAAGTGGATGTTATTATCTTTATTCTATTATAAAGAAACTAAAGCATAGGGAAGATCAACATTTAGGTAACATTCAGATATAGAGTAACTTGAATTAGACAGCTATTAAGTTCAAGAGTTCAAATTCAAACCGAGACAATTTGATTTCAGAGACCACCATAATCACTATTTACAGCCAATTCCCAATGTTTATTAAATATTTGTGAAGACACAAGCAAATTATGTACTATTTCCTACTGATCAAACTGGAGCTTATTACAATTTCTTTGAAAGCAGGAGTGATTATGTTAAAGTAGGTTTTCATCCTGAAGGTGTCACACAAGTTACCTGGAGCCGAAGGTCAGACATTTGTCTTAACAGATCCTCGAAGAGTTCTCTGTCATCTTCTGGTAATTCAGATGACAAGACGACCCCCACAAAGCATCCTGATGCTTGTAACATCGTATCAGGAAACATGTAGGCACCTACAGTACATTTAAGAACTGGAGACCTATCAGGAACTAGAGGATACAACCAGTCACAAACCTGAAAGGATTAATTGAAAACAAACCAATTAACAAAACAAGGTTTTCACTGAGGTTTTAAATATTGTTTAACTAGCAAATACACACTTTAAGGTTTGACATGCATTTTATAAGGCTTCGTAGAACCATCAGCATCAATAAACCCCCAATAAAAATCAATCATTTGCTAGTCTGATCCCCCTGCAAAACACAGGAACTGTGCTAAAAATCTTACTGCTCCTCTAATTAAACAGTCTTAAAACCAGTGCCCTGAAATAGCCCACTATTAACCGATAATGAGTCTAGGTTTAAATAAATAATGGTCAAAGTAAGTTAAGCTTTATTAAACATCCTTTTGTGGAAATTAAATAAAATCAAACTGTTTCTAAGTACTCCACGTATATTTACTGATTTAATCCTCAAAACAATTCCATGAAGTAGGTGTCATTTTTTTTGTTTAACCCTGTTATTTTTTTAAATTTTACTTTATTTTACTTTACAATACTGTATTGATTTTGCCATACATCAACATGAATCTGCCATGGGTGTACACGTGCTCTGAATCCTGAACTCCCCTCCCACCTCCCTCCTCATACTGGGTCATCCCAGTGCACAGCCCCAAGCATCCTGTATCGAACCTAGACTGGTGATTCGTTTCTTATATGATATTATACATGTTTCAATGCCAGTCTCCCAAATCATCCCACTGTCTCCCTCTTCCACAGAATCCAAAAGACTGTTCTATACATCTGTGTCTCTTTTGCTGTCTCGCATATAGGGTTATCATTACCATCTTTCTAAATTCCATATATATATGTTAGCATACTGTATTGGTGTTTTTCTTCCTGGCTTACTTCACTCCGTATAATAGGCTCCAGTTTCATCCACCTCATTAGAACTGATTCAAATGTATTCTTTTTAATGGCTGAGTAATACTTCATTGTGTATATGTACCACAGCTTTCTTATCCATTCATCTGCTGATGGACATCTAGGTTGCTTCTATGTCCTGGCTATTATAAACAAACAGTGCTGCAATGAACGTTGGGGTAAACGTGTCTCTTTCAATTCCGGTTTCCTCAGTGTGTATACTCAGTAGTGGGATTGCTGGGTCATAAGGCAGTTCTATTTCCAGTTTTTTAAGGAATCTCCACACTGTTCTCTATAGTGGCTGTACTAGTTTGCATTCCTACCAACAGTGTAAGAGGGTTCCCTTTTCTCCAGACCCTCTCCAGCATTTATTTCTTGAAGACTTTTGGATCGCAGCCATCCTGACTGGTGTGAAGTGGTACCTCACTGTGGTTTTGATTTGCATTTCTGATAATGAGTGATGTTGAGCATCTTTTCATGTGTTTTGTTAGCCATCTGTATGTCTTCTTTGGAGAAATGTCTATTTAGTTCTTTGGCCTATTTTTTGATTGGGCCGTTTATTTTTCTGGAATTGAGCTGGAGGAGTTGCTTGTGTATTTTTGAGATTAGTTGTTTGTCAGTTGCTTCATTTGCTATTACCTTCTCCCACTCCAAAGGTTGTCTTTTCGCCTTGCTTATAGTTTCCTTTGTTGTGCGGAAGCTTTTAATTTTAATTAGATCCCATTTGTTTATTTTTCCTTTTATTTCCAGTATTCTGGGAGGTGG